>RJWT010034182.1:0-13731 GCA_004365215.1 Cuniculus paca
GAGGCCACTGATGCTGCCAGTAGTCACCCTGCATCTTCAGGTGTGAGCCACCCTCCCCACACAGTGAGTCAGTAGTAGGGGAGAAAGTGCCACATGCCACATCTTTCCTCGGTAAAAAAGTCCGTCTCTTCCCTCACTTCATGGGCTTAAATTCTTGCTTCAGATTCTTGCTGAGTTCTAGGACCCATTTCCCTCCTTCTTTTCCTTACGTTGCTATATTCCATTGCCTGGACGCCAAATCTCAGAGAGTCTTTTTCTCTGCTGTTCACTGATCAACCATCTTATCAGAGGTCCAAGTTATTTCTTTTAGTATGAATTTTTTGGAAAGGTAATTCCATTTCAGTAAACAGAATCTCTTTTATTTTCCTGATTAATGCACTTTGGAGCAGTTTGGTGTAGGCATACTAAGTGTTGATTATATAGTTGCCTCATTGAGATAACAAAGAAAAACACTCTTTCTGGGATACTGTCTTGGTTACTTTTCTTGTTGTTGGGACAAAACACCTGACACCCAAAGTGAAGCAAGGAAAGGTTTATTTAGCGTACAGTTCTTGGTGGTTTCAGTCCATAATCAGCTGGCTCCAAGGCATGGCACTGGGGCAACACTTCAAGGCAGCAGCCAGAGCAAAAGGGCAAAATGCAAGCCTCTTCTCTACCCTTAAATTGTACTCAGCCCCCCCGCAACTTCAGGGTGGGTGTAACACTCAACAAAATGTCCTTGCCCTCCTTTTGCACAGGATGAGGATATTTACAATGTAAGAACCCTGGCTCCCTGCTGAGTCTCTCAGTTAAACTTCTAAATTTCTCAAGTAGACACAATGTATTAACCATAACAGATACTGTGATATATGTTGACAGAAAAATGATCCTGAGCTAATGTGGGGCCAGGTTCATTGCAGTGCCCTTTTGAGTTTGACAAGGAAAAGACATGCTTTATAGCAGAGGAGACAATAAAAATCAGGTATTGGCAATATGACATTGAAAGGCAAAATATGAATCAGTCTTTGTTGCAGCAAAAATGAAAAAATATTAAGTCCCTTCAGTCTAGTTTAGTAAAAATCACACAGATGGAGGTATTTACCATTTGTTAATGTATAAAAGTGATTAGTAGAATACTGGCTAATCCTGATTTATTAATTAATATATTGATATAATTGGTACTGTCATAAAGTTGATTAATGTCTTTGATTGGCAAAACCAAAACGAGTCTACAATCTCAAACTACAGTTAAGTTTTTGGGAATGGTAGTACAATTCTATAATCCCAGTACTTGGGAGGCTGAGGCAGAAAGATCATTGTGATTTCAATGTCAGCTTGGGCTACATAGCAAGACTTTCAATAAGCCAAAAAGGAAAAAAAAAAGCCAACCTACAGTTAATTCATCTAAGTGTTCCAGTAAATTAACACAAGTTCATTTGGTTATTTACTCCAACAAATGTATTTTTCTCAACCCATAAATTTTATCTGCATGTCTGAGCTTCTTTTTATGTGAAATACAGTTAGAAAAATGTGTTCTATGGTAAATATTTTTTGCTTTTGGTAAAAAGGAATTTTTTTCCTTCCAGGCACTTTTTCTTATAATAATACACAGATACTCTTTTCAATGGTTGACATAACAGATAAATCAAGTTGAAATTCAAATATTAGTACTGAAATTTTGCTACTTTGCCTTACTATTTAACTTAGCTCTATTAGCTAAAATTAACTTTTCTAGAAAATTTTCCACCTGCACATATAAAGATGCATAAATCAGAAATCATTAATTTATGGGAAATGAATAGACTGTGCTATTACTGTGATTTTCTGGAAGGACACACAGAAATGGCAGAGTCACATAAGTTTCACTCTCCTTTTTGATTTAGACTGATCCATTATTCACCGGGTCATACATAATACTGCAATGTGTTCTAGACAGTCATTATTATAGATTTGTGAAGGTCATCGTATAATGTATTATCAACTTACAGTATATCTTCAGAAGTGAAAGGAGACATAAAAGGAAAAGGGAATCAAAAGTGCTGTTAGTGGGTCACAGAGATTTTTACTTCAATATTTGGCTGTCTTTTGCAGAGTGCCTCTTCACAACTAACTTTCAGATGTTTACTTGCTTTATATTTGGTAAAATAGTATACAAGTTCTTACATAAGTACTGTATCATTGCACTGAGAAGTACTCTCAAAGAATCTATTTTGGATAACAAACATAGATATTTTAGCATCAATTCTTGTTTCAGCAAAACAAAACCTAATAATAGCAAATAAGTATAAATATTTCTTTTCTCTATTATTAAGTGATCAGATAACATATTGGTAAATAAAATGAATGGCAAGAATGTAAATAAAACAATTGAAATTATTGGGAATTTATGAAAGATTTGCTTGTTGGGTTAAGTTCGGATTCAGAATTGATACCACATGAAGTCTAAATTACGAGAGTCAGGCTCATCTTGTTTTCTGTGTTATCTGCTCAGGCAGATAGCATAGGAAATACTTTGGGCCTCTGGATGCATGGTCCTTTTCAAGAGAGCAGTTTTATACTCTCTGTTCTAATCTTCTGTTCTGTCCTACACACTAGATTCTGTGATTTGAGTATGGTATGAATGCTTCCCCCAGGGTTTCATTTTTTGATCATTTAATCCCTATTGTGAAGTATCACAAAGGTGAAAACTTCATTTCTAAGCACAGTGCTTAGAAATAGTACCTTTGGGAATGATTAAGATTAGAAAATTCTATGCTAAGTATGGTGCACATACCTGCAATCCCAGCACTTACGAGGCTGAGCTAGGAGGATCACCATGAGTTTGAGTCCAGCCTGGGCTCTGTAGCAAGTTCAAGGTCAGCCTGAACTACACAGTGAGACACTGTCTCGAAAACAAAAAAACAAACAAAAATTTAGAAAATTCCTTAGGGTGCAGCTCACATAACTGATTCCTGGTGGCTTTGTAAGATGCTAGAGGCCAAGGAGAGAACCATACATGTACACATACACACACAGAGATAATACACAGACACAAATACTTGATACTGTTCCTGTCTCTTACTATGTGATACACTGTGTTTACCTAGGACACCATCAGGAAGAAACTTGCATTTTGTCATAGATGGATGCTGTGCTTCAACCTTGGACCAGAAAAGAACCAAACACCTCTCTGTTTAATGAAGTTACTCTTATGATTTGGATCTGAAACCTCTGTCCTCAAAAAACATGCGACAAAGGCTTGGCTGCCAATATGTGACACTATTGTAAGGTGAAGCATACTTTCAGGGGCACAGCCTTGTTAGACAAAGGAGGTAATTTAGGCATGGCCTCGAAGGGCATATTGGAATCTCTCTCTCCGTGTGTGTCCTGCCATTGTTCCCAGGATAGTGATGTGTGCTGCTGCGCTCCATCACTCCATCACGGCCATGATGATGCTGACCATGGATGAAATGGAACTTCTGAAACCATGAGTCAAAATAAAACTTTCCTACTGTTAATTGCTTTTCTCAGGTATTTTGTCACCCAGATGGGAAGTAAAAACTGTTACCCAGTTTGTGTGATTGTATTCTTAGCAACCGGAAATAAACTAAAATATTTAGAAGTCATTCTGCTGCTCTGAGTCATGCAGGGGAACATCTAAGCTCGAGGACTTACAGTTTAAACACCACACACAGCATTTTTTAAAATTTGTTTTCAAGAATACTTCTGCTTCACTAGTTCTCTATGTAGGAATAGAACAGTTTTCTGCTTGGATTGGAATAAGCAAATAATACAATGAAAAGTGTTGATCTTTGAAAAACAATTTCCTTCAATAAAGTAGCCCAATTCCATTGAATACAAGCTTTTCATGATTTGTCTTAAACCGTCCTACATACCCTATCTCTTCTTCTACCTAAGCTATTCCTGAAGTTTGCTCTATTCATTTTTGAGAATCGGGTCCAATATTGATGTCTCAATAAAGACTTTTTTCTTTCAGAAAACCTTGCTTTGGTCACAGTACCTATACACTGTAGTGCACTGATTTATTTGCATAACTGTTTCTACCTATAGTAGGAGTAGTTGTCCCAGCCCAACCTATTCCCAATATAGAAAAAACAGGCCCCAAGTTATTGTGACACCTAATAAAGCTGCATTCAGATACAGGACTGTATGAACTGCCACTTATTGGGGGACTTACTGACAGAAGCAGGATCTTGAGTAGCAACAAGACCAAGTCAATTCCTACAAATTTGGGTCAGAAAGAGGGGTGAATATTTTAGGGAGGACAAAAGGGACTTCATCTAAACGGTATGTACCTGGTTTCTCTCAAACGTATATCGAAGAGTCAGGCACAGTCCTGTTTTTAGGTTTGGTTTTAATTACTTCTCTCATGATTTGGTTAATTTTTTACTGTGCTAAGAAGTTTTGCAGGAAAAAAATGCCTAGGGAAGTTCTCAGGGGCAATCAACAAGGCAGTGCATGTAGAAAGATGCAGTCATATCATGCAGAATCTGTGCGTTCCATGCCCCATAAAGTGCTCTTCCAATTTTCCTGTGGCCCTCTTATCTGCAATATGTGCTCAACCTGCAAGGGCTTTTAGGACTCTCTAGACTGGGCCGCGAGGCCATTTGTTGGGTTTGCAAGCAGAATCTGCAGCAACATTAGGGGAAAAGGCATGAAAAGAGAAAGGGAAATATTATGGAAATAATAATAATGATTTATTTTTTCCCAACAAGAGCACCAAGAACAAAACCAGTAATTTACCGAGTCTTCCATAAAAGGGACAAGGGTAGGCATGGGTTTAATTTGGGTTTTTACAGGTTACACAAGCTGCGCGGTATCAGAAACACACATGTCACAGCACAACATTTTATCTTAAAAACAGCACAGGTTCTAGGGAACACCATGATAAAAGGAAAAGATTTTGGCTACGAATGGAAGAGTGAATGCTTAGTAGAGGCATTTGAAAACAAGTCCCTCCCACAAGAGGAAACTGATGGCATCATCTCTGTTAGAAGGCACAAGGGGGACAGTTGGAAGCTGGTGTGGTGGAGCACACTGCACACGTTGGCCAACTTGCCCACGTCCATGACAACTTCTAAAAACTCATGGTGAACTGGCTGGCTGGAACAAAGACCAGCTTGAGTTACCCAAGACATTAGTTCACTCAGGAAATAAATCCTAAGCAAAGGTCCATGATCCAACAGGACCAATGGGAACCAATTTAAGATGACTGGAGACTCCTTGAATGACAGCAAAAACAACCTGACTTATCTGATGGAATGACCTTTTGAGCACCTACTGAACTTTCCCCTACATTAGATTTAATGCCTGTAGTGGATGAAATAGGTGCTGCCTGTGTGTCAACTCTGGTCAAGTAGCACCTGGATATAGAACTTTAATAAGGTGGCCTTAGGTATAGGAGACAGAGCCTCCAAAGATCATAAAGAGCAAATATGTCTGCTGTATGAGTATTTGAATTCATTAATGCATTATCCAGGATTTGAGTTTTGCTGTCCAAGGTGGGTTTGCCTAATGGGCCTACATTTGCCGTTTTGATAAACCATACTCTTTCTTTAGCAGTCCTGCCCCTGTAGGGTTATGTAGCAGTGGAAATTGTTACTGTACATCATGCAATTAGACCAAATATGAATGGCATATCCTGTAGAATGGGTGCCTCAGTCACTTCCAATGCAGCAAGCACACCTGCATTACACTCCTCTTCTCAAGATCTTCAATAGTGGAGATGTAATTAGTTCTCTTGCTAAGAAAGCTTTTAATAAGGCCTATGTGACTGTGTCTACACACGATGAAGCATATTTATGTAATTTATTTTTTTGCAAAAGATCAGTATAACTAATCTTCCATTCCTGTATGTATTGGTATATCTGTCCCTCTATGTGGATAAAATGACCAGGTTAAAGGTCATTTTCTCCTGGTAGAAAGCACCTGACATTTGCTTTCCACCAGGAAGCCGTTTTATTTAGTGACAATCTTCCCCCTTATCTGTGTTCCATCATACTTTAGAACTTGTATGTTCACCCTTTCTATGTAGCCACTGGGCCAAGTCTGTTGCCTGGGTTAGGGCTGGAGGCTTCACCTCAAGCACAGTGTTTGCCTCCATATTTTTAGGGGTACAGGCTTTCATGTGAGTAGGCATGTAAAATATACCCCATTGTTCATGTAGCTATTTCGATGTTTGCTTCCATGTCAGGCCCTTCTAGGGAGACTCACAGTGTAGGCAAATTGACTTATTGTGCCGTGCATAATGTAAGGCCTTGGGACACTGCCCAATGTTGAATGCAAACAGCAGTGACCATGGCTCTTGAGTATACAATGCTCATAACTCTGTGCACTGACTGCTCTGAGTTTCTACCTTTTCAAACCAGATAGTATCAGTGGCAGGTTGTGCTACAGAAGAAATCCAGCTGTATGGGTTTCCTCTGCTGGGCCCATTACTCTACCAAACAATTTTAGGTATGCGAATCACCTTTTGGTATATGTGAGATGGTAGCCAATAGGATACTGACTTGGGGTGGTGAGGAGGTTTCATAAACAGCTGGACCTAATTCTATCCATAGCTAAGGAGTCATTAATGGATGGAGAAGACACTGACTTGTAAATAGGCACGCTATTTATTTACAGTAGGTTCTACACGACAGCAAATTTAGGCTTCTGCAACAGACCTTGTGCCCATTCCTTTACAGGCAGGCCAGTTTGTATGTTGAGCAGTAATGTTCCTCCACTTCAGTAGGGCATAGTACACTGCAAAAAGCTGCTATTTTAAAGTGTTGTTTCTGGTTTCCACTCCTTTCCAGGGCTATAACCAAAAACCTAGGTGTGTCCTTGTTGTTTCCAGAAAGTTCAAATCATGCCCTATGGGTGACATTGAACTATGTTGTTACCTGATAGCAAGGCATATAAAACCTGTGCCCGGCCTATCAAAGTCTTTTCTTTTTCACTGCCTCCTGTTGAACATTATACTCGCTTGGAACTCCTTACTTACCAAAAAAATATAGTGGGTTAATCCAGATGAGAAATGAAAGCTTACCAATAACCCAGGAACCCTATAAAAATCTGTGCATCCTTTGCCATGTGGGAATGGGGAAGGTTTGTACTTGACTCACACTGTGTCAAGAATCAAATGGATTTTACCCAGTCAGACTGCCCTGAGGAATTCCCTGAATGGTACAGAGCCTTGAATGTTCTGGAATTGATAGTCCACCCCTTAATGTAGGTAAGTGCATTCATTCTACAGTGTCCTTTGGTAGAATATAATCTTCATCAATTAGCATATGACTGATATAAAGGAACAAGATAGCATCTATATGAAATGAGAACAAAATGAAGTTCTGAGTGACCCTGCCATGGCATCTAGGAGTACCGTGAAGGTATCTCTGAGGCAATACCTGGGATGTCCATTGCATTCTCTTGCAAGTCACAGCAAAAGAAATTGCAAGTTTAATTGTAAAAGAATGCCCAAAAAATCGTAAGTCCAGAAGAGCATGCCCAGAGCCAAGGGAGGATGTGAATTTTTCCAGTAGGTGAGTAATGTTTTACACTGCAGCACAGACAGGAGGTATCACCTTATTTAACTGTCTATAATCAATAATCATTCTATAAATCCCATCTGGCTTGTTTATTGACCAGACAGGGCTATTGAAGACACTGTAGGAAAGTCATAAAATTCCTACATACTCTAAATCTTTTCAGGTCTCTTCACTCTCAGCTTGTCTGCCTGGCAGCATGTACTTCCTGGTATTTACAACCTGACTAGAGGCATGAAGGCTAACAGGGTTGCATTTTTCTTTCTCCCACAAAACCTCTAAGTCTAAATTCTCTCACAGAGGACTGTCATACCTTTTCTCTTAGGATATCCGTTCCTAGAATTTTCACTACCAAGAAGATCAATAGCAAATATGAAACAGGGAGCACTCTGCTTTTTATATGTTTTTCTCCAACTCTTTGGGTCCCATTTTATGATCCCATTTTTCTAGTTATGTTTGTGACAAGGCACACCCTGTCATTGCAGCAGCAGTGCCCACATTATAAGCACCCTGTTTGACATTTGAGCTGCTAAAAGAGAAAAAGGGCCACTCATCTTTCAATGGACACTTTTTTTAACAGTTTATTTTTCATTTTGGCCATGAGGTACTGTTTAAGGCCTAAATGAGAGGTAATGGAGCTTGTTTTCTTAGCTTGTTTTGCCACCAGCACAGTACCATTCCCTCCCATATTCTAGAGTTTCCTCATTCCGATGGTTAGCCTCTCCTAGGATAGTTGTTTAAATGTTTTATAGTATCTGGAAGTTGTCAGCTGTCTAATCCTAAACAATAAGTCTCTCGTATGGAAGGGCCCTGCACTCCCTCTGAGTGTACTTTAGTTTGCTTCACATGTTGTTAATGGTGGCACAAAAATCAAGGTTCAGAGTTGGAGGCTGTCTTTCCACTCTATCACTTCAATCACAGGCTCTTCCTCACTTTTCTCCTCCCAAGAATTCCAATTATTTTTATTCTATTTTGACCATTATGTCATAACCCCACCTGTTTCCTCTTCTAGTTATTTCCCCCTGCTGCAAAAAATGGAAAGCTAGCATTTTTCCCTTGGGACCTTGGTCTTCCACTTTCTCAGCTAGGCTGCAGTCTAAAAGACAAGTAGAGAGATGCTTATCTCTTCAGGTTGTAATTTTTCTAATTTCTTTATCTCATCTACAGTCATATAGGTACAAATGAGCAACCAAACTGTCCAAAACAAGTCACTCCGTGACAGTGGCAAGATTCCACTGTTTCTTGCCTAGTGAGGTAAGTGGTGTTCACCAAACAGCTACTCCACACCCAGTGATTTTTGGGGTCCTCATAATTTTATGGTGGGTTGTAAGCATTTAAAATATGGACTTCCCCTTCCCACCCAGATTTAGATGAACAATTTGAATTTCTCCCATGGATGCTTCTTCTCCTTACCCATTTCCTTGGTTCCCTGGCTGGACTGCAAGTTATTTGGGACCAAGCTGATCCTAGTGAATAAGAGCCATGCCCAGCATGCCATGGTACCAAATTAAGAGGCAGACAATAAGACACAGAGAGCAACTTACTGCAGTACTTACAAAGAGAACCATGGTCCTGAGTGGAAACTGAGACCAAGTGGCTTCCCACAATTGGATCAGATATCAATGGTTTCAAGCTGGAATGTACCTGGTCTATCTTAAGCTAATAGCAAAGAATAGATTTTTTTTTTGTCAGAGTCTGGTTTTAAAGATACTCATACATCCCTGAGTTTTAATCTATCTATAGTATCCTGGGAAACAATGCTGGCAAAACTCACCAGGGTTACTCTGGGGTAATCATGACAGCTACCACTCAACATGGCTATAATCCTGTCAAGATGAATTCATATAAAAAGTTGTTTAAACTGAATTAGGCTCCTCTTAAGGGCCCTAAACTTGGGTCACAATGCGTATGGTAGAGTTTGAATAAAAATCACGGTTGTTGTGCACTCTTTTTATGTCGTGTTCTATTTTTACAGACTTTCAACAGATATGTTTTAAGTAGATAAAAAATGTGTACTCAGTGATAATATTTCATATGGCTCAAATTAGCCATATGTTCAAAATCTTTTTCTAGAATACCTCTTACACTTTTATCTCTCTGACCTTTTATGTAGTGGACCATAATCTCGCTTTGGTGCTCTTTTTTACAGGTTTGCTTAATGCTATGTTCTTTTTCTGTGACCCCTGCCATAGTTTTATTTATATCCTATTCCTTTTTCTATTCACAAATGTAGTCATTTTCCAGGAATCTATCATTAGTACATTGTTTCTGAAATACTCTCTCTAGAGGACCTTTTCCATTTATGTAGTACCCATCATCAGTGTTAGCAACTTCCTGATCTTCGCCTGTGGTATGAATTTCCCTTCATTATGAGAACTATTTTTCTAATTGCTTATAGAATTTTTTCACAAAAAAAGTTTTACTCCTTAAATTTGAGATAGTATTAAACAGTATTTTTTTCTATTGAAATATTCTTTGCCTACTCAACAAAAGGGATTATTTTAATGTCTTACTTAGTCCTTATTTCCTTTTTACTCATACTCCAACTTTTCTGAAGCATTATATATTGTATTTGACAAATTATATAAACTCTGTTCCTCTGTTTACATTTCCAGTTTCCTACTTTAGGTTACTAGTTTTGCAACCTGATTTTTTTATACAATGTTTTTCATCAATAGTCTCCAACTATTTCCAATTTCTGTACTATACAGTAATATATTTTCATGAGGCACTTTATCTGCAAAGTTACTATCATTAAAAAAGCACTTGATGATACTTCATTATCCACTTAGAGTTCAAATCCTTTCACTAACACCTTCTGCTATGATCTGACTGCCAAATTCAGTTCTTAGTGTTTTTAAACTTCTCACTGTCACAAATATAAAAAAGTCCAGCAAATCTGGACTTTGGTTCTTTGTCAAATAAACAAAGTATTTCTCCAGAAAGTTGGGAGGAATGAGTCAGAAAAGTGGACCTGGAAGCCATTATAACATAGATGAGTTTATTAGTCTAAATTTTACAATGAGAAAGCACACATAAAATGAAATAATAATGGTACAATAGAAGAGAGTGAACTACTATTTGATTTTGTGGGGGAAAAGAGATAATGGCAGTGATGCTTACAAGAAAGAAGTAGAAAGCTTGAAAACAACCTTGTCTCACAAGCTCAGTGAGATGAAATATCAAGGTATCCATATGTCAGAGATCTTTCTTGATAAAAACCGAATAATGTGTTTGATTTGGAAATGGAGTCACACAGAAAAATTGGGCTTAATGATTTGAGTGTTTTTGTATTTTAACATAAGCATGGATTCTGAAAAGCTGGCAGGTAGTAAGTACATCAGAGATGGTGGAGAAGCTTGCTTGTGTGAAGGGGAAGATTAGTGAGGGTACAAGATGGTAGGAGACATGAAATCACTGGGACACTGGAGAGCATCTGGGACATTGGAAGCTGTGACAACAGGGCAGTAGAATCCAGCAAGGATTTACATTTCTTGACTGGCACTCCCTTCTCTACTTCACAAGTGGCATTTTGCTTCCAAATATTCTTTTGATATCTCCTTCTGACCAAAGGTGAGAAAACTCTCTGCTTGAAAGAATTCATACCACTTGACTGTGCCCACCTAGATTATCTAGGATAATTTCCCCATTTCAAAGTTCTTAACTCAATTAGTCCTATAAAATCCCTTTGGTATAAAAATAACATGTTCACAGGTCCTGGGGATTAAGACACGGTTATCTTGAGAGGGATATTATTTTACTTACACAACCTAATATTTGAATATTAGTATGTAAAAATGCTTTAAAATTTTGTTTACCCTTATATAACTTTGGGTATAGTTGTATATTTCAAAAACCTTGGATTTGATCTAGGAATATAAGTATAATATACATTAGAAAACCTATAATTACAGACCGAAGGAAAAAATGAAAAATCTTTGCTGTTACAGAAAACACACTTGCACACACATATACACATAAAGAAAAATATTCTTGGAAAATCAGAAATAGGAAAGAATTCTATTACTTGTTAATGTGTCTATCCAAAATTTGCACATTATCATATATGTCTGGTTCTGTTTTCCATCCCTGTTATCTCAACCCTAATTTCTCCTAGATATGGAATAGACAGTTTGACTCATTGATAGTGTTTTTCCTCAAGCATATATCACATAATGTTGATTTTCTGCCCACACTTCCTGAAAAATTATATGTGATAGGGTGGGGAGAGAGGGCTGTTATAATTCGCTGACATAGCACTTGCCTAGCATGTATGAGCACCTGTGTTTGATTCTCAGAACTGCAAAGAAAAAAAAATAATAAATTACAGATGTTAATGTCTATACAAGTACTGCATAAAGGTACAGATTGATAAAAGAATTAACAACACTGGGATAATCCTTGATCAAGGAGTGTGGAAATTATATAACTATTGAAGGCATCCTAGAAACTTCTGGAGATCCCAGACATGGGTGTAAGAGTAAATAGGCAAGTTACTTTAAGTTTGACTGAAATGCTGGCTTATTTTTTATCAAACTGAACTCTGGAGTTTAGTTAAGCAAGTGAAGAGATCTACCATACGCATTTCAGATGGTACAAATATCTATGCAGAAAATTCAAAATAATCTGTAGTTTAAAGAAGACCGTTCACGTAATGGAACATAGCAATGTTGCTATGTGGATGAGCACCAGAAGAACAGTAACATAATTACCATACATCTATGGGAGAATATAGAAAAAGAGAGAAAGGTCAATTCAAAACATGAACAAAAGGTAAACCACCTATGAATATGTTGAACAAAATTCTATAAGAAATCAATGGTGAAATTTAAAAAGTATTATTTAATGATAATTATATTATATACTATATAAACTAGCATAAGAATGTATGGTACGTACACCTCAACAAGCAAGTTATTTAAAGAAGCAATACATATTTACTTTCACAAAGCATCTTTTAGTATCACTGTTAGGCACAGATATTTGGAAGGACCTAGATAGTAAATCCAACTCAAGAAGGATATTTTTTCTGATGTTATAAATATTAGTGGGTCTAGAAAATATGAAACAATAGGATTCTCAGCACCTGGTGTTATGGTTTGTGTCTAGATGTCCCCCAAAGTCCAATGCAGTCATGGGGGTGGGAGGCTTTGCTGAGGTGACTGGATCTAGAATGTGTGGTGTTGGGATCAAGGGTGTGTGATTACTAAATCACTCTGCTGATTGGTTTGGCATAGGCATAAGGGTGTGTGCGTGTGTTAAACATGTCCTAGAGTAGGTAGCCTGCATAAAGTATAAGGGATAGAAAGAAGGCAAGTGTGCTCTGCCTGCCTGCTTGCTGTGGTCTGTTTCTCCTCTGTGATGCCCCTCTGCTATTCCATCCTGCCTAGGAGCCAGCCATCTGTGGACTCAAACCTCTACAAACTGTGAGCCAAATAAATCTTCCCACCCTTAATTTTGACTGTTGGGTACTTTGTCTCAGTAATGAGAAAAGTAACTAGAATTTGGCTTGGTAAGCAGTAACAGAAAAGAATAATTGCATTTTATAACACAACTTTAAGCATTAAGATCATATACAGGAAGTTAGATAAATTAAATCTTGAAGAGAAATATGATCATTGGAGTAAAATTGTTTAAAGGGGATGAATTATAGGAAAGAATTAAAAGAAAAAAATAAGCTTGATACCAAAATACCATGATTTCCACTTTGGTATCTGTAAGACACAGTGATGTTTGTTTAATTGGAGAAACTATCTAATTTCTTCTTTAATGTCATCTTCAACCCGTTGGTTGTTCAAGAGATGTTGAAGAGAGGGGAGGGGAGCAAAATGGGAAAAAAAGAAGAAACAAGATCTATCCAGTACACGTACAAATCCTCCATGAAGAATGAGGAAAACTTGCGGAATTACTCATAGCGTTAAATGTTAAATGTTAAAGATGGAAGCAATGTGGGTCAACTTCGAACCTGAATTTAAATATTACTTCAAGGTGTCTTGAAGTCATTAGAGTTCACGTTGAGAAATCTGAATTTTGAATAACTTAACGAGGAAATTGGCAGAGAAAAATCAATCAGGTTACGATTGATTCGTCTATTTGCAGACGAATAGACTAATGTATAAGCTCCATGTGATGGAAATGTAGAGACTGCTCTCCAAGGAAAATGAAAGATGAGTCCATGAAACATACTCAACCTGTCAAGTGAATATCCTGTGATGGAGATTTGGAA
>RJWT010034183.1:0-13728 GCA_004365215.1 Cuniculus paca
TATTTTTTTTTTTTGAGACTGAGTCTTACTATGAAGTTCAGGTGGGCCTTGAACTCACTATGTAGCTGAGGCTGGCCTTGAACTCACAGTGATCTTTCTATCTTAATCTCCCAAGTACTGGGATTAGAGGCATATGTCACTGTGTCCGATTTCACACTCTTTCTTTTGACAGCTCAAATTGGCTCCACACTTTGCCAAACCTGCTCTGTGGAATGAAATTATTCAACCACTCTCTACACCCAATGAGAATAATTTTCTTCAATGGAAAAATCTATGAAACTTAGTTTCTCATCAGTAGGCATTCCAACACACTTCTGACTATCTTTTTCTACCAGTAAAAATCTGATAAATATTTAATCTTTGTAAGTTAATTGTAAATGATTTGATGGGAATGTAACTAGTGTGGGCAAGCCTATTACCTTATCATATTTTTACAATGATGTACCATGTTCACAATTATGAAGGAAGTACAATTTCCATTGGACTTAAATTTAAGAAACAACATTGATAACTGGAGATAGATGAATGCCAGTGGGGATTTGTTACATATTATATCTACCTTAGTATGGAAGGACATTCTTTGATTTGTGAATTGGTTTTAAATTACTTTGTCAGGGATAGAAGACTACACTGATTATACAAGGAAGTTGTAAGAGAAACGAATATCCAGGTGCTGCTATGATTAGCAACACACTTGTCATTTTTGTTTTCACAGGCATCTAATTTTGTGTTTTCTGAAGATATTATTTCAGCATTAGGCTATACTTACTGGAATGGGGGGAATCCTACTGCAGGTCTGAAATAAAAGTAAAAAACCATAAAATGCTTTACAATTTTCCACAATTTAGTGAATACAAACAGCATTAAAAGGTTAATAATAAGACTTGGGTTCAGGTATCAATTTGCTCCTGACTTTCTTTTTAACCTTGAAAAAATTCTTTTCATGCCTCTAGGACTAAAAGATTGCCAGAGTATCAGAGAAAACTGTGACACGTTATGCAGTGTTTTATGCAGTTTTAATTTCCAGTTGCTCTGGCAGCACAGCTATTTGTCCATTAGAGGATCTCCCCAACTAATGTAGAACTAGGGCTTTATCCTTTTTCTTTTCTCTACAGTCAATCAGTTTCCTTTTAATTAAATGCCCTTAATCAAAATGTAGTTTCCAACCTCATCCTATTGCTTTGACTTCTCCATTTCTTTTAGATTTTAGGTTCATATTCTTTTGTTTTATTTTCAGTTATTTGTGGCTGTTGGACAATCCTTTTTTTAATGACAGGTGAGTTACCATTATCGAACTTGGAAAGCTGATACATTAAATACAAATGCATTGAGTCACGGAAAAATTGAAAACACGTAGTGTGACTACAAAAAAAATCCAGTTAAATTTTTGACTATTTCTCTTTTAAGCAGCTTTGAAAATATATATATATTGATTACATTGAAACTCCAAATTCATACCTCAAGTCTTTATATTATTTATGAAGCATTAAATAAACCCATATTAATATACATATATAAAACAAACAAAAGTATAAGTACCAATAATGAGACAGAGACATGTACTTTAACATGACTGAGTCATGAAGAAATAGAAAACCTGATCAGACCAGTAGCAATAATAAGATTGAATCAACAATGAAAAGCCTCCCACCAAAGAAAAGCACAGGACTCAGGTGACTTCGCTGCTAAATTGCACCAAACATTTAAGTAACTAATATAAAAAAATAAAAGCAGAAAAGAAGTGAAGGTATGGAGAAAATTGTACCTTTGAGCACTTTTGGTGGGAATGATGGCACTGTGGAAAACAGTGGAGTGGTTCCTCATAAAGTAAAATTAGAACTACCATGCTGTTTCAAAATAGCCTGGGTAGACATCCAAAGAAAATGAAATCATTCTGTCAAGAAACATCCGCACTCTCAAATTCATTGCAGCACTTTTCTTGACAGCCAAAAATGGAAACAAAGTAAGTATTCATGAGTTGAAGACTAGATAAAGAAAATGTGGAATACTCAATAGACTACTATTCAACCATAAAACGGGATAAAATTCTACCATTTTTAACAGTCTGTGTGGAACTAGAAGTTATATTTTAAGAGAAATCAGCCAGTTGCAAAAAGACAGACACCATCTGATCTTACTGTCATGCAGCATTTAAAAGATGTTGATCTCAAAAATGTTGAGAATAAAATGGTGTTTATCGCAGACTAGCAACTTTGGGGGTGAAGAAGGGTTAGAAAAATATTGACCAATGCATCGTAAGTTGCAGTTAGACGTTCTGCTGTGCTACTGTAGAACAGGGTGACTAGATTATGATAATGTTAAGTTTATATTTTTAAATGCTACAACAAAGTATTTCAGATATTTTCACAATAATCCTTAAATGTTCAAGGAGATGGCTAATTGTATTAGTCAGACTTTTACTAGAGAAAACAGATATAACAGGAGATATATGAATGTATAAGTAATTACAAAGTTGGCTTACGATGGTCAGCCACAGAGTCCAATGAGGAAGCCTACAGAGGGTGTCTGCATGCCAGAGGCTGAAGGATTTAGCCCAAGGTTGGAAGTTCACTGCAGTGTCCCGTGCGAGTCTGCGCCAGCAGGCCAATGGGTCTACGACAGAAAGCTGAAAAGGTCTACTCCGCAAGGCTGAAGAGGCTACACTGGAATCCAGGAGACAACGTCCAAACCAAAAGCGAAGACTGGAGCTCCTCCAAAGGAATGGTCCTTAGTCATTCTTCCTCCTCCCCTCTTATACCTTCCAGGTGATGAACCACCCTAGGATGGGTCTTCTACACCCTAGGGTGTAGAATTGCTGAACCAATTTAGTTAATCTTCTAAATGTCTCAAGTTGACACAATCAGTCAACCACTACACTAATTTTACCAGATTTAAAGATAACACAATGTATATACATATATGTAAATATATAGAAACACATACATATACAGAATATATATAGAAAGAGAATATGTACATATATATGTAGAGAGAAGATACATGGTATTCTAAACAAATGAACTTTATATATCAGTTAACAATAAAAAAATTAAAAGTGGAAAAGCAATGTTGAGATAAAGAACCTAAAATAAATGCTCAATTTAAATAGAAAATTTTAAAATCCATTTAACCCTTAGGGATAAGTATTACTCTGACTTTTGTGTTCATTAATTCTTTATTTTCTTGCATCATGTTTTTTAATATCTCCCATATTTGTCACAAATTGATAACCAAAATACCTATAAACATATTGATGATTGACATTCATATAATTTTATTAAACTCTTAAAGTTTGGCTTAATATTAGTTTAGTATTTAGTGTGTATCCATTTTTAAATGATTAATAAATCTTTTAATTGCTCTATGCTTTTTTACTTTTTTAAGGAAATGCAGATAAATACTTCATAAGACTGTTATAAATATTTAATAGAGCCATGTAATTTACATTAATATGTTTAAAGGCTTAATATAGTGACTGCTTTATAAATATCAGTTACAATATATAAGTGTATTGTGCTAACAGCAAGTTTTTGTGATTAGTTTGTATAATTTAGGTTATGTTTACAAATATCCTAAGTAAAAATTATAATCTTATTCCAATTTTCATTACTCTGATTATTATATTTTAATATATGTATAAACTGTACCTTTTTCTTTATAAACTAGAAAGTCATGCTTTTCCTACCGACAGAAAGGGATAAGTTTGTATTACCACTACAATCACTAAATACATTAGCTGTTTTTATACAAACTGTTTTGCAATTGTTTCTTCCATTTTATAATTTACCATTTTGTTTTATGCTTTATGTTACCATTTTTAAAAAAAATGTAATACAATTAAATATTTGAATCGAATTGTTAGTGACTCTTCCCATAAATGTGATGTTTAGGATGTGTTTCCTCATCTTGGGAAAAATTAGTCTATATTTTCTTTCAGTTAAGTGGTTTTATTTTCAAAATTATATACATCAGAGATTCATTTCGGTCTAAGTCAGCATACTATTTATGTCCCTCCATAATTGCAAGAGCTTTTCAGCAGAAA
This sequence comes from Cuniculus paca, assembly GCA_004365215.1. Lineage (NCBI taxonomy): Eukaryota > Metazoa > Chordata > Mammalia > Rodentia > Cuniculidae > Cuniculus > Cuniculus paca. The sequence continues at coordinate 4,043 of RJWT010034183.1, forward strand.
TTCTAGGTTTTGAAGAAAGATGAATTATTATTGAAAAATGATGGTAGCATCTCTCTTTTCAGCTACAGCTCATTTATTTGTTTCACTACTGTTTATTTAGTTAAGGGGATAACATCAGTGCTTCTCTGGTAAATGTTATATTTGCTACTAGATTTCAGAGTGACAAATCTTTCTTATTAAATGATGAAAATAGTCTATTTTCAATTTACTCAGCATTTTAATGAAGAATAGTTGTTAAAGTTGCCTAAATTTTTTTATATAATTGTTCGCTATATCTTTGTGGAGGAGACATTTGGTATCTGCACGATTATTGTCAGTTTTGGGGAAAACACACAAAACAAACTCTGTAATAGCACAATCTGTGTTCTCAGGTCAGGTTTGGAACCTATTTTTCTGTTTCGGCATGGATCATGTTTCTTGTATCATTACACCGAATTCTTGCTACTATTTTGTTCTGTAGCACAATCTAAAAGTGATCATGATAGTTACAGTGATTTTATGAGGATGACAATGACTATAACTAATACTTATTTAATGTTTACTATATATGGCTTCGTGGGCTAAATTTTACATTCTTAATGCATTAACTGTTATGAAATAAAGACTCACATAGAAAATTTAAGGAGCATGTTCAAAAATGTATTTTCTAGCTGGGATTGGTGGTGCATGCCAGTAATTCCAGCACTTGGGAGACTGAGGCAGGATGATTGTTGCAAGTTTGAGACCAGCCTGGGCTACAAAATGAGCTCGAGTCCAGCCTTCACTGCATAGCAAGGCCCTGTCTCAAAAAGACAAAAAAAAAAAAGTATTTTCTAAGTAGCAATGAGATGTAAATGTAGACATTTTGTAAATGGACTCGAGTCTCACCTTTATTTTTGATAAGACACGTCTGTAACTCTTCTTGTCAATGATACAGTTTGTAAGATTTTGGTTTTCCTGATTTCCCTGTCCCATGACCTCACGGGTCATCTTCCTCACACTTCTATGTTTAGCGTTTTCTGGAGAGCAGAAATCTCTATTAAGATTTTGAAAGCGAACAATGATACAGCATAAAGAAACATAGATTAGAAAATGAGATGCCTAGGTTATTATTATACCTAGCTGGTTACAGAACTCCTGTACAGGTAGAGAACAGAAGTTTATTTCTCGGGTTAGAAAAGCCTCTATGTATCAGAATGCTAGGAACAGTGGGTTCATTGAAAAGGTTTTTTTCCATCTTCTTTGAAACTGATCATACTTTTTTTTTCTATCAGGAGATGGAACATATGGTTACTAGTTTAACTTTTCCTCATTATTGTTGTAATTAAAGTCCCTCTGGGTTTTGGCATATGTTTTCTTCCATATTTAGTTCGTAGTCATATTTTCTTTCTTTTGTTTTACTGATTTGCATTTTGATAGGCTGAAAGTTAGAAATCTACGAAATTCCCTGTTCACACATTCTAGACATCTCTATGAATATAGTTGACTGTTTGCAGTAATATTGGATTCCTTGAATTTGCCATTTAAGAGTACTTGGACAGATATAATTATTTTGTGAATATATTAAATATCAGGGCAGTTAACTTTCCAGTAAAATGTCCAAAACTAAGGGATAATTAAAAATTAATTCCTCTTCCTTCCCCAGGACAATTTTAGTGCTTGCTGATAATGAATGAGTTCAGAAAACATTTCAATATGATTATAACTTTTATTTGCACGTATAGATATAAGGTTAACTAATTCATGAAAATACTAACCTAACAATCTTTCCTCAGTTATAAGAATATTTAACTCTAGAATGAGCATTGCTTGAAATCAACTTAACGAATTACAAAAGCAAGATCCTAAAGGATTAAATTCTTCCCAAACAAAGCTCAACCATATTTATATGAATACAAAAGTACCCAATGCGTAACAAGGTAAAATTTATAGCCTTACATCCATTAAAAATGATCAGACTACAAAACAGAAGATACAATTTATTGTTGGGAGAAAAGTCAATGCACAAACACTGCACATATTTAGCACAGATATTAGAATTCACAGTAAAAGAAATCAATAGATTCTCTAACAAAGAATATTTACAGATGGTAAATTGTGGAAAGGTATTAAACCTCATTAGTTATTAGGCAAATGTAAATGAAAAGTACAAGACACCATGTGCCTATTAGAATGGCTAAAATTAAAATTATTGACCATACCACAGGTTAATGAGAGTGTATCAGAACTGATATTCTCATAGGCTGCTATAGTGAATGGAAAATAATACAATTACCTTAAAATTAGTCTGTTTCTTTAAAATGTCAGTGTGAATATGATTCAGTCATTCACCTCCTCATTCACAGAGCATAATGTTGACTACAACTTTATACTAATAAAGCAGCTAGGAATATTTGCAGACAGGTCTTAATATGGACATACGATTTATTTTTATTTAAAGAGTGTAAAACTTTGAATTCTAAAGGTGTTGTTCATCTTTTCTACCACACTGCTTTAGTCATTATCCTGGGGTATAGTCATAGCAGGAATTCAAATTTTAGTTGGAAATAAAACATGGCTTTTTAGGACCTTGTCAACAAACAAACAGATAATCAAATTTTGCCATACGACTATCATGGGATATTGCTTTATACTGAAGGAAGGTGAACTATTGATTCATGCAACACCATAGATGAATCCAAAGGTGATTATGCCAAGTAAAGGAAGACAGATGGTAAAAAGCACACACAGATTGACTCCATTTACATAAACCTCTAGAAAATGCAAGTCAATTTACGATGGCAGAAAACAGATCAGTGATTAACTGGGGAGCCATGAGGGCTGGATAGGTGAGAAGGAGAAGTTGGAAAGCGCCTCAAGGAAACCTTTGGAGATGACAAATATGATTTTACCGGTGCGTACAACCCTCACACTTTAACTGCATAAAGATTATTATATGTGATTATACCTTATTTCAAGTGTTTACTAACCCTTTCTTCAAAATAAAACAGTATCTGCCTGATATTATTGTAATAATATGATTGTATTAGAAATAATCAATTGTTTCCTGGCTCGCATAATTTTGGCTGCTTTATCCTCTGCCTTTTGGTTCCATACACACTTCTGTTCTTCTTCTTCTTTTTTTTTTTTTTTCTTTCTTTGGGGCACCTGGGATAGAACTTGCCATGTCACGCTTGCCAGGCAGGCCCTTAGGCCACTGAGCTAAATCCCCAGCAATCCTATTATATCTCTATATTCTTTCCATCTATAATTTTCCTATGTCTGTATATCTTTAATCCATCACATAAATTTACATAGTTCCCAAAATAAATGCTATCTATTGAAAATGCTTCAGCACCTTTGGTTTCTTCTCTAATATTATGTGAAAAGAGGACACTAAGTTCTCTTAAAAATGGAGAAGATTGTCTGTGTGCTTCAACAGGGATATTTTCTACTTGCTTGTGAAAGGAAAAGGATTTTTTCTGATGTTCACCAAGAGAATTTGGTAGAGAAATTCATGACAGAATTTCTAAGGGCTTCCAAGACTTCAGCCACACTCAACCCCTCAGGAGTCTCCCAACTTACCATTAATATGGTCTTGCCGATTACTAGCTCTGGTGGTTTTGCTTCAATTAACCTAATTTTGTCCTGTAGTCTCTGTATTTCCCTATCTCTCAAACTTTGGTGTGGCATTTTTTCTTCTGCAGCTTCCATTTTTGGTTGGATCTAAGAAAATTGCTTGACTTTCAGGTTTGTCACTGTTGTGAGAATAGCACTAATCTCTTCCACACGTATTACATGTCAAACTAGGACCAGAAATGATTCAGGCTTATTTTTTGCTTATTCAATTACAACATTAAATAATTAATTTATTGCCTGAGATAAAAGCAATGGAATATAATCTAAAGCATAGCATGATACAAAGTATCTATTTAGTGAGTTTTTAGAAAAACTCAAAGATGCTTGTGAATAAAAAGAAAAAACAAGGAAGTTAGAGTAAATTTGAACTTCTGGTATCTGTAGCTACTGCAAATGTTAAGCACAGCCCAGCTCCTAGTCAAATTATCATAAAAATTTCCCAAAATTCACATTATCTCATTTACATTATCCGATATATTAACATTTAGTTTTCACCAAAAAAATATAAGATTATAAGATAGACTAAAATAAATAGAAGGACAGTCCAAGGGAAGGATCAGAACAAGACCCCTCTCTCTCAACATAATTGTTGAAATAAGCAGATAAGAAATTTAAAATAGCTGAACAAGTCAAAGAATAAATGATACTCTTTTCAGCAAATGGTGGCGATGGAGCGTATATACACATGCATAGTACACTTTTCCCAAAAATTAAATCAAAATGGAATATAGGACAAAATGCAACTTAAAATATCTGCTTTGCAAATAACACTATAGAAAATGAACAGATAAAATGTAACACTAGAGGAAAAGATTTGCACAGACTAACACTGGGTAAATGACTTGTATCTAAAATATACAAATAGCTCCTAAAACTGAAAAATATGAAAAAACATTTTCATTTGGACAAATTTACTGAAAAGACATTTCATCAAAGAGGATACATAAAAAATAAATATGCATATGAGAAGATGTTTAATATTGTATTTTATTAGAAAATTTCAAGTTTAAAAGACAGACCTGGTTATTATGGTATGCTGATTATGATCCCAGTCTTTGGGGAGGCTGAGGTAGGAGGCTTATGAGTTTGATCCCAACCTGGGGAACTGAGCAACTTAATAAGACTCTGTCTCAAAAAAAAAAAAGGATAAATACATAAAATAGGGCTGGGATGCAGCTTAGTAAGATGACTCTGGGCATACTAATACCACAAACAATGATGAGACACTACTATATATGTATTAAAATGACTAAAATCCAAAAATTGGGGTGACATTATGTCAGTGGTAGGATACTTCCCTGGCATGAGTAAGACTCTACATTTGATCCCTAGTACAACAAAAATAAAATAAAAGCCTCAAATTACTAATAGTATCCAATGGTGGTGAAAATGTATACTAAAAATTCTCATGCATTCATTGCTGCTCTGAAAGCAAGATGTACAGTCACTTTGGAAGAAAATTGTTTTGCAGTTTCTGAAAAAAATACACAAAGTGTAACCATATGATTCAGCAAGTGCACTCCTAAGTACTTAACCGCCTGGATTAAAAACTTACAATATGTAAATATTTATAATCATCTAAATCTAGAGGCAATCAAGACGGTCTTTAAAGGTAGCCAGTAGACAGCAGTATATTCATACAATGGTATGTTACTCAGTAATTAAAAAAGATGAGCTAGAAGTCTACAAAAATGATGGAGGAATGTTATATATTTATTACTCTGTGAAAGAAATTGGCCTGAAATGTTGAATTCTGCATGATTTCCACTATGTGGCATCTTGAAAAAGCACAATTATAGATGGCAGAGATCAGTGGTTGCCAAAGGTTTAGGAAAGAAGAGAAAAAAACAAGTGAGACAGAAGAACTTTAGAAAGGTGAAACTATTCTACATCATATTGTAGCAGTAGATTCATGAAAACAGACATTTGTCAAAAGCAATCAAGCTGTGCTACACAAAGAGGATTGATGTAAACTACTACTTAAGTATTTGTTCATTGACTATTGCTTCATTAATTTGACAGATGCCCCCATAATACAAGGTATTATCAACAAGATAATCATGTGTGTATACAGAAACATTCAATTTGCTCAATTTTTCTGTAATTTTAAATTTTTATAAAAATAAAATATATTAGTTAAAAATATATAACAATCAATAAAAATGAACCAGGAATTTGACTACACTAATATTACTACCTGTAAAGATCATTTTATTTATGTATGAAAATAACAAACATTTTTAATACAAATTTAAATATAAAGTATGCATTTAAAATAGCATAAGAATATAAAGTACTAGCAACTTTTCTAATAAAAATGTATAAAATTTCCTGGAAAATAATAAAATGTTATTGAAATATATTTACTAACATGTCAATAAATGAATATACCTTGATCATATATTAAAAAATTTAATATCCTAGGGATATATTTTTACTCTGAAGTTGAGTATATATTCAGTGTAATTTAATAAAAATCCTGAAATTTATGGGGACTATTTATAACCAAAATAACATGGAAATGATACTTCCTTACTAATTTTTATTATCTTTTATAAAACTGTAGTAAAATAGATAGTGTGATACTAACCTAGGCTTAGAGTCTTATACTAATGGATAATAACTGATTGCACAGAGACACACTCACACTATCATGGTGAGAGCTATGATTTTATAGGTCATCAAAGAAAAGCTGATAATTTATATTGGAACACTTCATATCTTTATGAAAAAACAAGTGAAATCAAGACCTTACTTCAGACTTTATGTAAAAATGCATATTATTAAATCTAAATACCTAGAAGTAAATCTAAAAGTACAAATAGTTAAAAAACTATATGGGTGCCGGGCGTGGTGGCTCACGCCTGTAATCCCAGCACTCGGGAGGCTGAGACAGGCGGATCATTGTGAGTTCGAGACCAGCCTGGGCTACAAAGTGAGCTCAAGGCCGGCCTGAATGGCATAGTGAGACCCTGTCTCAAAAACAGGGCTAGGGATCTAGCTCAGCGGTCTAAGCGCCTGCCCGGCAAGCACAAGGTCGTGAGTTCAATCCCCGGTGCCGCAAAAAAAAAAAAAAAAAAAAAAAAAAAAAAAAAAAAAAACTATATGGGCAATATTGTGTTATATTGAAATAGAAAGTAAAACACAAAAACAACCAAGAAATCATAAAGACAAATATTGGTAAACTGAATACATTGAAATTGTGCAGTTTTAATAAAATACTTAAAGATACTGAATAATGAACTACAAAGTTCATTTCGACATGTATATACAACAAGGAATCCATGTTTAGAATATAAAAAGTAAACTTGTCAATGAATAAGAAATTTTAAATGATAAAAAATAGAGAAATATCACAGGTGAAGTAAATACTTATTGTATAAGCATATGGATTTAACATATGAGTAAGTGTTCATAATCAATACTAATAAGAAAACTGGAGTTGGAAACCATTAAAAGATAAAAATCCAAATGAGGCATGGTGGTGCATTCCTGTAATCTCTGCACTTGGGAGGCTGAGTCAGGAGGATTGCTATGAATTCCAGACTAGCCTGGGCTACAAAGTGAGTTCAAGGTCAGCCTGAACTTCATAGAGAGACCCTGTCTCAAAAAAACAAACAAACAAACAAATAAAAAAAGGAAAAAAAAGAAAGATAAAAATCCAAGACCAACAGATTAACAAGAACGACAGTCTGATAATGCCATGTTTGATAAGATTTCAATGAAGTAAAATCCCTTGAGTACTCAGAGATACATAACCAGTAGTAAATGATCCCCTAAATGATTCTCTAATTTGAATATATTTTGGTATTGCCCCCTAATCATGAATATGTACCTTCTCTGTCCAATAGCCATTTCAATTTTAAAATAATGCCAAGAAGGAAATTTGGGCATATATATGCTAGAAAGTATATTTAAGAACACTTTTTGTCAGTTCAAAAGAAAATTGAAGAAAAGACAATTAAATATTTGAAATAATTGAATCTTTACATCCTAACAATGAATACCTCTTTAAAAATCTGTGATAGTTAGAAAAAATATAATTTTTTCTTTTTAATATCACAGCTCATTATTTTTCACTTATCAAAGACATCCATTTATCTTGATGTATCCTTGATTCTCCTAAATCTCCATAGTAATTTGTAGATGAGAAGTCTAGAATTTTTATCAACATTTACATTTTACAATACTATCAATAGGCTGATAATTCAAAATTATATCTCTATTGTTCAGGTCAATACCCTATGCTGTATATCATTTTTTACAGTGTCTCAGTGGATTTCACAGAATTGGATTTAGAAATCTTCCCTGGTATTAAGGAAAAACATTTTAGAGTTTCTGAAAAAGACAGTTCTTCTAGAGATTATGGAAAAGATAGGCAGTTAAAAAGTCAGAGGGTGACATTAGGTTGATGCAGCATGTCTTAGATAAGTTTAGCTGATTTGAAGATTTTGGAGAAGAAATAAATTAGGAACTTATTGTTTTAAGTCATTTGAAGGCTGAACAATAAAGGCACAAGAACATTACAAATATCTGGTGTTACAGCTTGTATCTAGATGCCCCCCTCAAAGTCCCATGTGCTCATAGGTGGGATCTTTTCCAGGGGGCTGGATCTAGGGTGTGTGATACTGGGATTAAGGGTGTGTGCTAACTAAACTGGTTTAGCATAATCCTAGGTGTTGATAATGGAAGGCCCACCATGTTTGCGATATCCCAACAACAGACTTGCAGCCTGAATGGAATACAAAGGGAAAGAGAGAAGGCAGTGTTGCTACTGCCACTTGCTGCTTTGCTGCTTCCTGCCTGCTTTGCCATAGACTGTTTCTCCTCTGTGACTCTCCTCCGCTATGCCATGGAGCCAGATGACTATGAACTGAATCTTCTACAAATGGTGAGTTGAAATAGACCTTTCCATCTTTAAATTTGGATGTTAGGTATTTTGCCTTAGCAATGAGAAAAGTAGCTAAAACATCTGACTTTCAGTTTTGAGACAGTTAGAATGAAAACCAACACCCAAACCCATCCTTCAGAGAAACACCAGAGAGGTCAGTGCCACAACTTCAATTTTCAGAAGTCCAGATCTATGCTGCTGTCTCTAGAACTATGGGAATAATGTGGGTTGCTCTCTTGCAGACCATTGCCATGCAGTGAGGAATGGTAGACCAACTGGTCAAATGCCACATTTTCTTATATGATTTCAGAGGGCTTTTTCAAGTGCTTTTCTAAATGTCAAGTTTTGATTACTTTGGTCCAGAGATTCAGAAATGTTTTCTGATGTTTATTTTAATTTTCCTGTATCCTTATATCTATGATTTGCTATCTCACATTAATTTTGTTAAGTTTTTGACCAGTTTTTTCAAACATTTATCCATTTTTTCTTCTAATCTGGTTTTCTAGCATGCCTTATACTATTTTGTAGAAGGTAGATCATACTGTATTGGGGGATTTAAGCGGTGGTAATTAGGCATTTTGTGTGAAGACTATTGTAATCTTCCTCACAGCTTTGTGTTTAATGTTTGTGGTAAATATGAGAAGCAAATCTTCCAATTTCTCTACTATCTTTTTGCTTTTATTGGTTTTCCCTATTGGTTCTGGCTTTATCAAAGAAATATACTTCAGTAGGTCAGTGTGATGCATATCATTCAGCTAAAACTCAGTTTTCACACTGGAGCCCTATTGGTGTGGACAGTGTGAAGATTTTTGTAATTTTCCAATTATGTCCAAGTCTTACTTGTCCTACATCTCAGAATATTGACATTCACAAGTCAATATCATCACTGTCATACCTACAGTGTTCTCAATTTCCTGGAAGCCTCTACTCCTATGACTTCTTTCCCTCTGTAAGTGAACTAGGGAAAAGGAGTTATTAGAATGCAAACTAACTCCTTTCTCTGAACTGGATTAAGATTTTCAAACTAAGCATAGGTACATGTGTTTTTGTCAGAAGAGAAGGCCTTTAATGTGGAGGAGATTATGGACACGTTCCAAACCGTTAATCTTCCTTTCTCTCTGCCAAAACAATGGAGGGCCCCTCCTCAAAATTTAATCATGTGAAATATTCAGTTTTTATCTGATGGTACAAAATACCT
>RJWT010034184.1:0-13736 GCA_004365215.1 Cuniculus paca
CATTTAATATTGTTGATTTCTTATTGTCTGATTTGAAGGCCTGTAATGCTTTCACTCTTTTATCTGGTTTTATATTATTTTGCCTTGTTTAAGTTTATTGTGTGTGAATGTATGAACAACCATTTCGAAAAAAAATAAAAAAATAAAATTTGTAGGCATTTAATAAATTCTTTTTTTTTTGGATGCCCCATTTCAATAGAAATGTAACTTTTCCAAAACCTGAAGTCATATATAATCTTTTCTTCAAATAACTAAATTTGAAAGTAATGAAAACATCAAAGGAAAGTGTTTATACATACTCACATGTTCATTTGTAAGGTATATATGTTTCTGTTAATGCCTGGGACTTGTTTTTAAAACAAAAAGCAGGACTCACAACATAAACTTATAGAGAATTCTGACATGTCAGAAATAAGTTTATGATTTTCCTTTTAAGTGTTGCTCTTTGCCAATGAGCATTGTGGAATGTAGAATAATTATATAGGGCATTTGTTTAAAATGTTTGCTCCTGAACCCACCTTAGAATTCTTTTGGGCCTTTGGACCTTATTTTGAGAAACACTTCAAGTTGTTTTTTTTTTCCTCTGCTTAACACTAGAAAGTATATTTATGGTGTAATATTTTAAGATGGTGAAGTGAATTCTACCATGTATCAGATGTTATCCTACTAAATAGAAAAGTTTAACTAAGGAGATAATATATGTGTTTTCTGCAGATTTGTTCAAAATTGTTAGTATTTTTTGGATTTCCCTGAAGACTACATAAACTGGGGCCCTAATATATACGTAATATAGTTTAGAAAGAAACAATCATAGTTAAGACATTCTACTTCAATGACAGATTATTTTCCTGTATAGTAAATAAGAAGAAAAAGTATTAGACATCTGTCTTCTTTCAACCAATGGAACGGGTTTACAAATTTGGTTAATAAGCAACTGCCTCATTGTTAGGTCATATCATAAAAAGCAACTATCAACAAAAAAACTCAATATTCTCTAGCATAAACTATAAGAATCAAGTATGACATCTAAATACAACCACAAAAAGAAATTCAAATTAACTTCCAGACAATTATGAAATTGTAATTAAATCCAAGCTGGTAAGAAGTTTTTCCATGCATTAAATAGCAACATAATCAGAATGCTTAGTTGAAAGATGAGGATTAGATTCACTCTTCATACATCAAAAGGTGACTGATATACTCAAAACCTTCAAATTCATATCCATCCATCTTCCTCACAACGTCACTGTCATCTGGAGTGAGCTGGACAGGTTCAACAGTCAACTCAGGATCAAAGTTGTCCAAATCAAACTCTGAAGAAATATTTGGTTTAAAGGGAGCTTTTGCTGCATCATGTCTCAGTCAATATTTTCAAAGAACAGACGCTCCTGAATATTGGCAAATCCTGTTTGAGGATCACAACCCAATGATACCTCTAGGTCCCTCTTCAGAAAATCTTCTAGGACATTTACAGCTTGTACTGACAGATGACATGGCACATGAATTTTTCTTTCCAAAATAACTTGCAAGAGATTATTGTTTGTGTATTGATCAGGGTTATTGGGGCTCTCAACAAGAGCAAATGGAGAATCTCCAACCATTGTCCAAGAATCCACCATTCCACACTGAAACCATTAGTCTTCTCCTCTGAGAATTTCTGAAGCCATGTAAATAGGGGTGCCACAGAATGTGCTGGTCTTATCTCCTGGCTGCAGGCCTTCCTTACACAAGCAATAGTCAGTGAGTTTAATGTGCCCTTCTGTGTCCAGTAATAAATTGTCCAATTTTAAATTTCTGTATAGTATCCCTTGCTCATGAAGAAACCAGAATGCTAAACTGATTTCTACAGAGTAAAACCTGCCAGAGTAAAACCAGGAAGGATTCTGTGCTGCTGCATATGAAACATCAGGTCTCCTCCATTTACATAGTCTAGAACAAGAACAGTCTGCTTTGTGTGTGAAAGCAAGAATGGAGTCCAACAAGAAAAGGGTGACTCGACGTCTGCTCCAACATGTTCTTCTCGGTCCATACCTGATCAAGGTTGGCATGACCTTTCTTCACCACTTTCATTGCATAGAGATGATCTGTTTTTTTAAACTGAACTAGTAGCACCTTTGCATAGCTTCCTCTTCCTATTACTCAAAGGAAATCAAAGTCCTGAAGCCCTAAAGAGTGCAAAGCTTTGCCACTTTCCCTGCTGTTACTCACCTCATTTTCTTCATCCACTTCTTTCAAACCCTCATGACTTTTAGGCTTAGATGGAATTACTGTCTGTGTTGGGTCTAATGTCACAGCTGATTCATTCATTTGCATCAAGCATTCTGGTGGCAGAGAATGCTGCTGACATTGAATTGTGACAAGTGTGTGGCACTTCTTATGCACCAAGAGTTCACAGTTGGTGCACTTGTATACCTTGCGTCTAAATCCCCCCCACAGAGTCTGAGCAAATGGCACAATTAGCACGCTTGCAAAAATGCTTGGCTCGAAAAGTGTGGTCATTTGCACCATGAACCTTTCTGCAGAAGTGTGCGGCTCTGTGGTAAATGGATATATCTTCAGGAGAAGATACACAAGACACTTTAGGAGGTTCTGGTACACAGGGCACTTTAGGAGGTTCTGTTATGCAAGGCCCTTTAGGATGTCCTGGTACACAAGGGACCTCAGGATGTTCTGGTACGCAAGGCACTTTAGGAGCTTCTGCTATGCAAGATGCTGTAGATTGTTCTAGTACACAAGGCACCTTAGGAGTTTCTGGTACCCAAAGCACTTTAGAATGTTCTGGCACACAAGGCACCCTGAGAGGCTCTTGTACACAAGGCACCTTAGGAGTTTCTGGTATGCAAGAAACCTCAGGATGTTCTGGTATGGAAGGCACTTTTTGATGTTCTGGTACACAGAGAGTTTAGGAGGTTCTGTTACACAAGGCACTTTCAGATGTTCTCATACACAAGGCACCCTAGGAGGTTCTGGTACACAGGACGCATGAATTAACAGTTCAGAATCTTTTTTAAGCTCAGAAAGCAAAAAGTCATCTTCTAACTCCAACAGAGATGATATAGTATATGGGTCTCCTTCTTCATCCACACATTTTGTGCTGAAAATCTGTTTATTATCAGTTAACCAGGTGTCTTGAACTTCATTGCCCTCAGAGGAGAAGCAAGTCTCTAAACATGTTGTCATCATTTCTTTTCCCATAACCAGGGCCTGTGGGGTGGAGGTGTGGGTCATGGAGGAACTCGGGAAGAAGGGACCATAGAAGGGTAGGCCATCCAGGAAGCCTGGCACGAAGGGCTTGATGGGCAGGGGTGGCCTGACTGCCTGCACCGACCACACTGGCCAGAGTTCAGAATCACTAACTGCCAAGTACTTTCCACTAGTGGCTGGGCTCAGGTCGTTGTATAGTAGGCTTCTCAGTGTCTCTCGGGGGCTGGTCGCTGTGACTTTGGTCTCTATCCCTGGACACCTTTGTCTAACTCTACTGCTACTGGCTCTGGGGAGACCTGCCCAGAGCTGCTGGATATCTCAGGGCCTGGTGAAATTTGCCCCCAGATCTTTCGAGTTTCAGTTTCATGGGTATCTGGGATTAGGGAGACTTTGGATGGGTACCCTGATTTTAGTAGGTCACCGGCAGTCAGTCTTTGGGAGACCTTTTCTGGGTCATCTGTGACACTTGAGTGTCTCCCACATTATGGCCTGTGGTGTTTGGATGGAGTCAACTGACTTCTCAATCTTTCACATATACTTTCTCTGCCTGGGGTCCTGGGGTTGCGGCTTTGGGAAATTGAGCAGCAGCTCAGCATGTTCACTGTTGACCACAAATGAGCTGGGTACTGGATAGTGATTGCCTGCTACAAGGGTTCCAAGTTCTTTTTAGACATGTTCCCAGGAAGTAAGGTCATATCTTGTCGACCAATAACTGATAAGAAAACCTTATGGCTCAACTTTGTCTCATACTAAGTAAAGCAGTGGCTACTTTCTTATTTTATTATTTTTATCTAAGTATCCATGCATCTTTTTACCTATCTATCACCTATCTATTAGTTTTCTGCTTTTTCATTATTGGTGTTTGTACCCTGCACCTCCACAATGAACTACCGTTATATCCTCAGACATTTTTTTCAGATATGCACTAAGGATCTCCCTAAGTGAAGATATTGGTCAGGTTGGACTCCACCTTATGATCTTCTTGCCTCAGTTGCCCAGAGTACGGGGATTATACTCATACACCACCTTACCTCACTCAGTGTACTATACAGAAGCAGCAAAATCGGGAAAGCTCCTGGCACTATCAGCCACTGGCGGCATCATCACTTGTAAAGCAATGTGTGTGCACTGATGCTTCTCACAGTGCTGGGAGGTCTTTTCCACATAAAGAAGGCATTTTCACTGAAGCGCAGTGCTAGGGATTTGAACCTAGAGAGCCATGACATTTTAGAGTGCTTTTCTTTCTTATCATCATTTCTATTTAATTAGGTAGTACTGTGACTTTCTAGAAATTTCCATAATAATTTTAAGAGATAAAAATGTTAATTCAAAGCATAACTTCTGGGGCTGGTGGTAGTGGTTCCACAGCAGATTGTAGCTTTGAGGTGCACACACGTGATTAATTATTCATTCTCAGCTAATGAACCTAATAGCAAAGCATAGTATTCAGTATAATAACACACTGCATTTCCCCAAAAATAATACGTAACTAGAACGACCGAACCGGAACCAGCCCCAGCTCATCAACACCATGGTGATGGCCAGGGTCATGCAGAGGATACCTCAGTATTCTCTTGCTCCCTGGCCACTCTGTAATGGCACATAAAGCAAGAACAGGCGTTGGGGGCTGTCAATTAATTTCTGGTTGGATTTTATTTACTGAAAAATCATAGAGGGGGTCAGGACAGCATGTGGCAATGGCATGGCAGACAGTCTTTGTCATCACCCCAATGGTGATCACGAACATGTGCAAGTAGAATTTGCAACTTTTCTGATGGCCACTTGGAATCACTGCCTGTCCTCCTATCCCAATCAGCCCATGTACTGTGCATCCTGAGTGGGTAGTCTGCATTTGCTAGATGTGAGGAAGCTACAGCCACTCAGGATGCAGTGCTTTTGCTTTCTGAGGAGCTTATTCACTCAGGATAACCATACTGATGGGAGAGAACGGCCCCGGAGCGACCCCTCACTCTCCCTAAGTAAGAGAGTAGACCATGCAGGAGGAGTAGCAGCTCCAAACATGAGACAGCCGCTCTGCACGGAGCAGCGGTGAACCGCCCCGAAAGGTCACACAAGGGCAGTGAGATCAAGAGCTTTAATGTTAATCACATGTTTGGCTTGAAAGCCCAGCTGGCCATAGATTGGGAGATTTTACCAACAGTGTGTTAGTAAAGGTTCAATAACCAGCATATATGTGCGTGTGTGCATACGCATTACATGTACACACGTAAATGTATTACAAACTTTGCTGATGTAAAGCACATGCAAAACACCACTTACAAAGAATAACAACACATATGGTGCTCGTTCCAATGAATTTTCGCAGAATGCTTTACTCTTGTGTCCATAGCTGACATATGTTTGCAACTGACAAACCCGTGTACTTCCAACACAAACACTCAGTGACACTTTCCCTAGGTTAAACGGTAAGAGAAAAATGCAAATATCTGAAGACTTATGCCAGCACATTACTTATTCATCAATGATGTGAGTGACTTCTTTGTTGAATGTAATAATGATGGATTTGGAGAGGAGAAGAACATTTTCATTTTGTGTGCAACTCACAATGTAACGGCTGCACACAGGGCACATTTTTAAGTTAAGCACATTTTTAACATTGTTCTTCTTCATTTTCTTAATACTGTAGTCAATCAGTGAAACTGTAAATCAAGTCCTGGTGGGCAGCATTTGATTTCTATGGTGTAAAACTTCTACCAGGCCTGGGAATAGAGCTCAGTAGTATAGCACTTGCCTCACACATGTGGGGCCTGGGTTCCGTCCCCAGCACCACAGGCAAACAAACACACAATCTCTTACCATGGACATTGTAAACTACCAATGTGAAATGTTCAAATGAGAAATGGGAAGAGACGACCGGTAGCACATTTGACAGCATTTATACCATAGAGGAATAAAATAAATAAGAACAACCTCAAGAATATAGACAGCAATAAAAATACAAGTTGGGTATCATGGCACACATCTATAATTCCAGTCACTCCAGAGACTAAGGCAGGAGGATTGTTATGAGTTCGAGGCCAGCCTGGGCTACATAGTGAAACCCTATCTCAAAAAGACAAAACAAAACAAAAAAAACCAGTAAAATAATCAGAAAGCGAGTTTTGGGGATTTTTATTAAGTGTAATTTTTAATGTACTTGATTATAAATTGATATAATTTAGGTTCAATAATGGTATGTTTAACAACTAGCTCAGAAAATTCCTGTAAATTTAACAGCTGGTTGTCTATCTGCTGGTCTGAGCCAGGCTCCAACATACTCCAGGCTTTCAGGGAGGTTGCTTAATCTCTGTGCTTCAGTGCACTTCTCTATAAAACAGGTTAGTAAGGTCACTGGCCAAGGCCTAGCCACTTATTAAGCAAATGGCAGCAGTAACTATGATTTCTACTACATTATTATCTATAACAAATTATATCATTACTGATTTATTATCTATAACAAACAGTTCATGTAGAATTAGTTTCCCTGCTCTCAGCACTACACGATCGCTGTACTTTCATCCCTTTGGCCTCTGTGCAGAGAATGTAAGGACATTAAACAGACAGTCAACACACACATGCAAACATGCCCAACAATGAGGCATTGAGCAGTATGTAAAGAGGATTTGGGTCCCCTCTCATTTGAGTACTGGGCAAAACCATCGAAAGTTATAGTTTCCTGTGTAAACAGGGGCCATGAAAGGGTAGAAGACCAGTTGTTGTTGCGGCTACCTGGCAGAAGCTCGGGGGTTTCACGAACACAGCAGCATGTGCTCCTACCCTGCCATCCCCTGCTCCCGTACCCTTACCACCACCAGCAGTGGATCTCTGGGCCTCACCTGCTCGGCCTTCTGGTGGAACACGGCAGACATGGCCAGAATGGTGCTGCGTTCGTCCAGGGCGGCCGCAAAGCTCTTCCACTCCTGGTCTAGCTGTGTGGAGATTTGCTTGATTTGCTGGGAGGCGTAATGGCCAGCCTCAGAGAGGCGGGAAGCCACGGACATGATGCGGTTGATGTTGACATAAGCATTCTGGGAGAGGCAAAGGAGAGTGAATATTTAGGGCAGGCTGAAAAGACATCCACTGTGCCCTTTTGGGGTGGATGTTTATTTGGGGAAGTGGGGTACCTGAAACAAAAACTTTGAGAGAGGTTGGTATAGGCCATAGTGGTATATCTGCTCCAGGCCTAAAAGAAATCTTTCTCTATGACCTAAAATCCTGACAGATGGCAGGGACAGACCTCTCCTTCTGGAGAACCAGCAAAAATTTGGTACCAGTTATTAATACACTATTAATGGAGTCGCTTTACATGGACTGCTGTATATAACCTTCATGACTAACTTATGAGGTCACCCTGAGGGACAGCACAGTCCTTCCAAAGGCTTTCGTCGAAAGTAATGGCTGGAAGGAGGTAAAGACATCTCTCTTGTACAGGACACAGCTATACCCAGGCTGTCACTCCCACAACATGGCAGCAGTACTCACCAAAGATGGCAAAGGAAGCAGGGCAATTCTGTATGTTCCTGTCACTGACCAAAAATGGTCCTCTCGTCCTCCCTCCTCCCTGTCCCCTACCAAAAGAGCCAAGGCATTGGCAATTAGAGTTTACATACAGAGAGCATTTGGAGCCATGACATTTTGCTATGCTAAAAATAAGATATATGTGGCCCCTCGTATCCTTGCTTGACTTGGTAACCTTTCCCTACCTGATGCCAAAAGGCATGTGTGGGATCCCCAAAAGTTTTTGTGGGGATTCTCTAGGCCCATTGTCTCCTTTCATCTTGCGTTTTGTTTACATTCATTTCCTTCCTTACTTGCCAATTAAAAATTCATGAACATGTGTGTAATTTCCTAATAGGGCAGCAAAAGAACCCTCCAAGGAAGAGCAAGCAAAAGAAAAGCCCTGCAAACAAAATACAGTAGTGATCTGGGGTATTTTAACTGCTCTGTCCTATTAACCATCTGAGGTGCCAAAACAATCCAGTTATATTGTGGTACCCACAGAGCACTTTTCTGAATCACATGCAGTCTGCCTGAAGAAGGACCAGGGAGGAAAGTTACCACACACCTTCACTCTTTGTCCGGGTCTTCTCAAAGGCCAATAAATACTCGTCAGCACCACCACCTTCTCGAAGCTCAACTAGCTTAGGTGTAGTTCATTAATGCTGGGCAGGTTTCATGAAGGTTCTTTATTTTCCTCTCCCACATCCCTCATGGTCACCATTCATCTCAGCTGTTCCTAACCTCCAAGTACTTCACTGCAAACATGGGCCGGCTTGATAAGGTCTCTCTTAATTTAAAAGGTCTCTGTGGAAGTTTATAAGGTTGAGGGAGGTACTTAACGCAAATCCATCCTGATGTCTAATGACCCCCACACGCCATGTCTGTTTTTAGCTTGGTGTGATACCCTCCTGACACAGTGCATTTCCCTAATAGAGTCAGAATAACTCTGACCACTGTTATGTGAAATAACTACCCTTCAGAGATTAGGAATCATTATCAGCCCTATTTTCTGAGCTAGGACACAAATTCTATTGGAAACTATTTATAGAACAGAAAAACACTGCATTTAGAAATAGAAAAGGGAAAGAAAAAAGCATAAACTGATTTTAATAGTTTTACCTTCTAAGGGAATAACATTGAAATTCCCCCAACTTTCCTGTTCTTGTCACTGTCTTAGTTTGGGTTCTCCCCGAAGTAGATCTTGGGGCAGATAGTTTATCTGGGCATGTTCCCAGGAAGTACAGTGAGGGAAACAAGTGAGAGAAGAAAGGGAGTGGAAACGAATAAAGGATGTTTTACTTAGTGGGTTAGTGCTATGACTATCTGGGGTTCACTGCCTCTGGAGATCTTTTGAGAAACTATAAAGCACACCTCCAAGCTGTTCCTGTGCAGGGTGAAGAATACAGGCTATCCATGCACTCAGTCCTATAGCTCACTAGTTGAAGTTCCCTTCTGGAGTAAGTCCCTGGCATTTCTAGCCTGACCCACCAAAGCCTACACCCAAGGTCATAGAAGGACCCTGACAAAGAAATGCAGGAAACTATCAGTCTGCATGGTAATTAACTTTAAATGATCCCCAGGGCTGTCAGGGGGGATCTGAATGGACACTGATAGTGTCTGATAGAAATGTCCTCCCAAAGTGGGTTCAAATCCTGGAATCACTCCCCAGACCATTTGTCCAGATCTATGTAGGGTATTAAGTTTTCCTGTACCAAGAAAGGTCTTATATTTGGCTTGGGCCAGATGGAATGAAAGTAAACAATAAAAGCAGGGTATTATCCTGTCCCCAAGTGCATCCAGTGGATGCTAGCCTTCTCTCCTCATGGCCTTTTTACACTCTCTTCCTACCCAGGGAACACAGGGAAGTGAACTTCCCAGCTATTAGAGATGTCCACTGTGGCTGCTTCCAGAGATTGTTAACAGCTTGTCACTCATTCAAATATTTATGGAGAGCAAGCCAGGCTCTGTGCCAGGGGCTCTCCAAGATCAAAGAGGAATGAGGCAGGATTCCTGCCCACCCATCCTTTGCCCTCAGGGCCTTGCAGCTGTGACTTAAGACAAATCCTCAAATAACTGTAATTTAAATCAAATGCAACAAAAGCTCCCACAAAGGTGGGAGCAAGTCACTGTGGAGATTAAGAGGGAAGGGGTCTGAGCCACTAGCAGGGACAGGGGGAAGGGGCTTCCTGAACCAGTCAGAGGCGGGTAGGGAGACTGGCAGTGTCCTAGGTTCCTTCAACCCCTAGGTCTATGATCACAGATAAAACTAAAAACAAGCAAACAAAAATGCCACTTACACTAGACCAGCACAGTAAATACTTTCATGTTTCCTTATCAGTGGGCAGGGAAATGTGTTACTAAAACTAACAAATAATTATGCTTCACAAAATAAGTAGAGACGGTATCTCTTACAACAGAGGAATGAATAAAATGCTGACTTACGCATTTGCTCACTGATTTTCCCTAGAGTTCCTTTTCAGAACATGAGAACACCCAGACAAGTTACACTGCCCAAGTTCATCTTCTTCTTTACCATTTCCTTTACCTTGAACCAGAAAGAAATGGGTGGACTGATTCTAAACTGCGGTTGTCCCTGAATACAACCACAAACCAAAGGTGAAGGGAGGAATGGCAGAGAAGGTCTCCAATGACTTAAAAGGAAAGAGCGAGGTTAAAGAGCTGGACTAGAAGTATGAATAAACAGGGGTGCTTATTCAGTAGGCAGAGACATTTCACACCCTTGGTCAACCCATCATGTGGTTCTTCTATGTGACGGTTTATATCTCTGGGAAGAACATTTGGGAATTATGGTTGCCCTTGGGACATGGCCAGCAGGAAAGAATATTCTGGCTTCTTTTTGGCCTTTCCATCTCCTACCAGCTGCCCCTTCAAACTCTCCCATCTGCCTACCTCTCTCATTCTTCCCTGGCAGTCTCAGATGCCTTTCTAGCTGCAGAACTGTCCATCAGTTCAGGGCATCATCCCTGGGCCAGGAGTTTTGACTCCCCTGTGTGTCAGTTTCCTCAGCTATAAAATGAGGAAGTTAAACTACTGATCTCAGATTTTCTATTTCTGAGTAAGCAGTGTTCAGGAGGCAAGGACAGTAGTCCCCCTCACTCCAGAGGTACTCACAGCCCAGACTTGCTGTCCTTCTGCCTCAGCACTTCATTCTGGCTCTGCTCACCACCTTGTAGTTTGAGCACTAAGATTCGAGTTGGACACATTCAGACTCGCAACCAAGGGCCCTTCTCTCTCCCCTCTTCAGTCTCCTCCCCTGAGTTGCTCATACTAATCAGCTTCCCCAGCCAAAAGAAAATAACTTGGCTAATAACTGGCTTTAAAAAGCATCATCTTAAATCCTTATCTCAAAACTGCTTTATTAAATTTAAACTTCTCATACATACGCAGTGCTATAATTACCATTATTCAAAGTACAGCGTAGTTCACCCTGTTCCTGTGATCTACTATGCAGAATGCAGCGCACTTGCAGCAGTTTGCATCATCATCCAGCCATGCTGCCTCCCCTCAAAGCCTCATTAAGTATCATTTTAATCATAAACAGGAAAATCAACTAAATTCCAGCTAAATCTCGCCAATTCAAAACCCCTCTATATTAACACCCTGTCCTTACTTTTGCTACGTAAGAAAAAATGTCTCCATTTTCTTCTTTCATTCCTGAAGTCATCGATTGGGGAGTGCAGGATGGCGACCCCTTCTCCTGAGGCCCTATCTCCTGCTGTGATCAACTGGAATTGATGGAGCAGAGTTATTCTCCTGAAAGAATGACTTAGCAGGTGATAGACTTTGGCCATGTCAAAAGGGCTTGCATTTTGAACTTGGTTTCTGGTTTATTTCAACTGGCTACATAAATATGCAATGTTGCTTGCAAGATAATTTTCTATTAAAAAGCACACCCAAATTTTCTCTGTAAATGATTTTTTTTTTACAGTGTAATTTGGAAAAAAATTCGTTCTTCTAGAAGCAATCATTTAATGTAAGCTATGATTTTGCTAACCTATAAGGTCTGTGATTGGAGCTAATTGTAAGAGATCATCACCAAAAGTGTGCATTATTTGAATTCCATTCACTTCACTCCTAAAAGCAGGAACAAACTTTACAATCCTGTGGTCATAGGTCTTCACTCTGAATCAGAAATCCTGTGAGTCACACGAGATAAACAAAGTATCTATCCAGTTGCCTGTCCTGTAATCATTAATGCAAAAAATATATCTTTTCCCTCACCCAGTTCTAGTAGACTGGCATTAATGCCCCAAGCTGTGCAAACCAAATCAAAGTGTTAATAAAAAGTACAACAGAAAGAAAAGTCTATCAGCTATTCCAACAAGAGGTAGCCAAAGCCAATCCAGTAAGTAGCCAAAGTACCTTGGTATGTCACAGAGAGCAAGTCTACTCCTGAAAGGGATCATTTCCCCAGGAGGTGCTCCATACAGTCCAGTCCTACAGCTGTCAGAGCAGACCCTGTCCTACTTACTATACACTTGTTGCAGACACTTTTCCCTTAACAGTTAAGGAGCTGGACCTCTGAATAATCAGTAAGGTTTTTTTTCCTCAGCAAATTCAGAATCAGCCAGTGACTCACTTTAGGGACCTTACTCCTTCAATGGATCTTTTCATACCTAAGTTGAGAACTAGGGGTCTCAGACATTGGGAGACACTGCTTGCCAGTAACCAGATCAGAGGAAAGGCAGAGGCAGGCCCTGCTCCCACATGCATTCCAGCAGCATGCGGAAAGCTTCTGCTCCAGGTAACCAGCAAGGGCTGGGAAAAACAGAAGTGGGCCCTGCACCAGAGCACCCAGTGGCCACCATTGGATACCCGTAGCCAGCACTGGCCAGGAAAACCAAACAGGCACACTCCAGAGACATTGTAGCCAATGTGGGAAATGCAAGGGACCCCACTACCCACTTGTGTTTGGAAGAACCCAGGAAAATGTCAAGACGAAGCAAAAGGCAGTCCTGGACTCCAACCCAAGCAGAGCAAGTCCAGGAGATGAAAACATGGAAGAGATCGGGAATTGCACACCTGAACTTTCTTCAGTTATGGCAAATGAAGTAAAGAGACAACTCCATGGGGCTATAAAAGAAATTAGAACAGAAATACTATCTCAGGTAAAAGAAGAAATGAAAAATATAATAAAATAATTGCTAAACTTCTCTAAAGAAGACATAGATAAAAAAATAGAGGAGCATAGGAAAATGAGGACAACTATGAACGAACAATATAAGAGATTTAGAATGCATGAAACAGATTCAAAGAGATATCTAGCAAATTAAAAACTCCACTGAAAGCTGGCAAAATCACTTGAAAGAAACTGAAGGTAGACTTTCAGACCTTGAAGACAGGTTTGCAGCTTGTGATCGGGAAAGGAAAAACCTCTTAAAAATAACGAGGAACCAGGAAATAACAATTGAAAGACTACAAGATGATGCAAAGTGAAATAATTTAAGAGTGATAGTATCAATGAAGAAGCAGGGATCAACACAAATGACATTAAAATTCTATTTACAGAAGTAATAGCAGAAAACTTCCCAAACATGGGAGAAAGATGTGCTATTCAGGCTAATGAGGCATATAGAACTTCAGCTAGCCATAACCAAAATAAATCGACACCCAGACATTTAATAATCAAGACCCCAGAAATTCAACACAAGAACAGAATATTAAAAGCTGTTAGAGAAAATAAACAGATCACTTATAAAGGAATTCATCAGAATCACAACAGACTTCTCAACACAAACCATCAAGTCAAGAAGAGCTTGGAGTGAAGTATTTCAAGTCGTGAAAGAAAATAACTTTGAACCCAGATTGATGTACCCTGCAAAACTATCTTTCAAAATTAATGGAGAAACAAGATACTTGCATGACAAAGAACAGCTGAAGGAATTCATGACTGCCAAACCAACCATTCAAAGAACACAGAAGGACATTTTAGAGAGAGATAAAAAAGACCATGGTTCCAGGAACAGCAGCAGAAAGGGATTACCGAGCAGGGCTGAGAACTGAATGGAGGG
>RJWT010034185.1:0-13755 GCA_004365215.1 Cuniculus paca
TTAGTTTAATAATAACCACAAAATAACTTGCTGAGATTTTATTTGCACTCCATCCACTGTGTAAATGAGTTTGAAAAGAACTGTTATTAGGACAATAGTACTGTATGCTGTATGACTGCATTATTTCAAGCATTATCTCAAAATTTACCCGTTTTGTAAACTGCAGGGCACCAAATAATAAAAAATCTAATATTACAGTTTAACAGAGTCATCTTTTAAACTTACCATTCAAATTAGTTTGACTTGGAGCACGCTACTTATCCTCTTTGAACCTGTTTCCTCATCTATAAAATATTTGTGACAGGAAATACTAACTAATGCCTAGATTTTCTATTTCTTTTCACATTTTTTTCATCCTGCAGTACAATCAACTATTTTTGGTTCTTTTCACATTGCCTCAAAGAAGAAATGTGACACCCATCAAAAGACTTAATACAAAGAAATCTGCCAATGTTTGGTTTGTTTTCCACATAGCAAGTCATTAACATGTCTGGAAAGCAAAACCTTGGAATTGAATACTGCTTAGCCAACAGTATTAAGAAAAAAATTTGATTTCTCAAGATGCATTCAGTGGTGCAAGGGAGGTCGAAAACATGCAGATAGAACAAGAAGTAGGGGGAAAGAAGTGGAGAGAGAAAGACAGACAGAGACAGAGAAATGAGAATTAAAACAGTTAAAAGGGACAAGTAGATACTCTATCTCTGCTTACAAGCAGCTAAAACATGATGCAGAATCATCTGAACTCTTATCTACAAAATGAATGTTAAGAAAATGACAAAAATTTCTGGATAGAGAGAATAAATTAATGTCACCATTAGCAATGGAAAAATCTTCTGTTGCAGATACAACTATGGGAACTTCCTAAGTAAACGTTTCTCCAGTATGACATGAGCTGAATTCTTAATATTTTTTATGCCCTGGACTTATTATCAAGATTACTGTGTAGACATCTCTTTATTCTGTTAGCTTCCAAGTATCTTAACAATAAATTATTTTCCCTTTTAAAAATCTAAAGTGACACCAGTTGCTTGTAGTAATGATGACAAAAAGGCTGACTGTTGCCAAACCTGACACCATGAATGAAATTCAGGACTCAGACTCTTAGAGAAATGGGAGTAATCAAAGAGGTATTATTTAGCTTGGGTGAGATAAAAGTTGTGAAAATTTATAATCAATAATTAAAATGTTTTATTTATTAGGAAAAACTATTAACTAAATAATCACTTGGGTTTACCAAAAGCCTAGACTATAGGGTTGTACTGGTAGCAAGAGGAAGAATATGTTATTGATTGAATTAAACACTCCTAAAAAAGATCTGCAGAAGTCCATACCCAAAGTACTTCATAATGTAAACTTTCTTGGAAATAAAATCAATGCCTGTGGAACTAGTTAGTTAAGTGAGGTCATACTGGATTAGGGTGAGCCCCTACTTAATATAACTGGCCTCATGTGAAGGAAGAATTCCACAGAGGAAGAATGCATGTGACAATGATATGGCATTATGATTTATATTTAAAATAACCCCCAAAATTCTCTTGTATTCAGAGGTGGGTCTTTCAGAAGGTGATCAAATTATAGGGGTCCTATAGTCATCAGTGAATTCATCCATTGATGAGTTCATAGTGGAATGTGTTGTTAGAAGGTGGTGCCTAGCCTTTGGAGTCTGGGAGGCCTGCCTTTGGAGTCTCTGTAGTTCTCGTTCTCTCTCTCTCTGTTTCTCTCTCTCTCTCTGTTTCTCTCTCTCTCTCTCTCTCTCTCTCTCTCTCTCTCTCTCTCTCTCTCTCTCTCTCTCTCTCTTATCTTTCCTATTGCCATGGATTGAGCAACTTTCTTCCACTAGGCCCTTCTGCTATGCCATTTCTACCTTGGAGCCAACCAACTATGGACTGAAACCTTTATGATTCAGAACAGATCTTTTCTCCTTTAGGTTATGCATGTCAGGTACTTTGTCCAAATAAGAGAAATGATGATAAATAAAGATGATGAAAGATTATTTTCTGCCATATGTCAGAGAATACTGGAGATTCCCAATAAGTCACAAGATGCTACAAACAAGCAACAAAACAATTTCCTACAGAATTCACCAAGGAACATTTCTTTCCAATACTTTGATTTTGGCCTTTTAGCCTCCAGAACTTTGGTACAATAAATTTCTGTTGTTTTTAAGATATTTTGGCTTTGTGATGCTCTTCTATGGCAGCCTGAGGAAAATACACAGAACATTCTTTTAACTGAGAAATGTAAGAGCCACAGAGCTTTGTAGCTGCTTCTTAACACTGTCTGACAGATTAAGAGCACCAAATGAAATTTCTAAGTTTTAAGTTCAAGTAATGGACTTAAATCTAAAGAATTTCTTGATGTGTTAAAACATCTATTATCACCTGTAGGTGCAGACAGGTAGCTGAAAAGCAAATGAAAAGATTAAGCTCAGAAGTTGCTGATTTATACCGACAATTGAATTTGCAGCCACACTCTGTCATTTTGTATAGGATATAGCATTGTCCTTGGAAAACTGGAACCCAAAATTCTAGAAAGTATATATTTGAGTATCAAAAATAATATCTGGGTGTGCTAATTTTTCCAAGAAATGTGTGATATGAAAAATAAATTGAAAAAATCTCCAACAGCATTTGAAAATGATTTAGTTGCCATTCTTTGTAGCCCTTAATTTATCCCAGAAGACTCTGAACTCATACTGTTTATATTTCTCAGTTCTTGAAGGCGATACTCACCAACTGGAAAAATTCCCAATCTTGCTGCCCTATAGGAATGATTAGTAGTGTTAAAATGGCAAAGATATCATGCCTAAACATCTTCCTTTCTATCAAAATAATATATCAGATGATACAGCCATATCCCCGAGAAAACAGCAGAGATGTGTAGTGCCATTGAGATTTGAAAGATGAATTTATTTTGACTATTTTACCAAGTTAACTTAATGAGTGTTTGAAAAAAGGAGTAGATTTTTATAAGTTTAATCAGTGAATGATTCCAAATTACAGTCTCCAGATGTGCTTCCATTACTAGAACAGTTCAATTCAGTTCATGAATCCTCACTATGCCTTTGAGTGACACAAAAATGAAAATGAGAAAAAATTTATGGAAAGGAAATATGTTTCAGGTCTTTGACATGCCAGGAATCCACTCCAAAGTTAATGGTAAGTTGCTATGCATTACTCTCTACAATTAAGAGAAAATACTTAGAAAGCATCACTGTATTTGGCAACAATGTACAATCGACATTTGATAACTACTGAAATACATTCATAGATGTCTGAAAATCCTCTAAACTTTGAATTGTACATCCTTTAAAAGAAGGCTTTTGTCTAATTCAGTATAGGCTACATTTTAATCAGATCTGCCTTTGAAGTCCTTTGACTTAATAGGAATCAGTAGTTCTTAGAAATCTCATGTTTCAGAATGTTGTGTGATGCCTTTACTGATGTTTATGCTCAACAATAAGTTTGCAATTTGTATGAGGCCTTAATAATAAACTCTAAAATAAAA
Source organism: Cuniculus paca (assembly GCA_004365215.1). Lineage (NCBI taxonomy): Eukaryota > Metazoa > Chordata > Mammalia > Rodentia > Cuniculidae > Cuniculus > Cuniculus paca. The sequence goes on from RJWT010034185.1 coordinate 3,508, forward strand.
ACTCTCTGTACATGTTCATCAGCATCTTCTTACTTCACTGTAGTGCATTCTCAGAGAACTCACAAAAATGCATCCCTAGTAATAAAGGTAGACTCTGTGTTTTCGCTAACACAGTAAGGTTATTCCTACTGGTCCAACTGATCATTAACACAGAGTACCTGATTTTTTCCTTAGCAGCCATTGACAGTGTAGCCCCTATATGATCACTCAATAATTGCCATGTTGGTTACATTGCAAATTACTTGTAAAGCTTTGATCAATATTTTTCTCCATTAGAATAGAAACTCATTCAAAGTATACAATTTTGTTCGTTGTCTACCATTTTTCTTTTATTATTCCTAACCATAGAAGAACTTAAATATATATGTGTATATATATATAATACAATGATTACCAACTCATCAATGAAAAAATTGAGTGATGCCTTTATGCTCAAGCTCTTTCCATGCACTGTATCACATAAAAGAGCCTGACTGCAGAAAAAAGAATATCGCAAGATTTGGGCTAGTTACTATTTTAGGGTACTCCTTTTCCAAAAGTCCAATAGAATGAAGAAGCATAATTGTGGCCATGACTTATACAATATGCCTAAATTCTTACATTGTTTCTTTCAAATGTTTCTCTTCTCAGACCTGCTAAAAAGATAGATGTTCAACTAGGGTATGCTTATTTCTAACAATAGACTCAAAAGTGGTTCCACCATATTTGAAGCAGAGACTTACCTAAACTTTTAGGGTTCTTCATACTACTGAGCAAAACAGGAGAAAAAAAGTGAGGTTATTGTATTTAGTGTTATAAGTCACTTTTGACTAAAAAGAGAAGGCACATGTTTCAATGCAAAGAAGAGAAAAAATTAGATGGAACTAGGGTGATCTCTAATAATTTTTCTTGTACTCACTTGTAGATTTATTTATTTCAATACTTGGAACTAAAGCTAGAACATTCACACCGAGCTACATCTCTAGCACCCACTCTTTTCTTCTTCTTCGTCTTCGTCTTCGTCTTCGTCTCCGTCTCCATCTCCGTCTCCGTCTCCGTCTCCTTCTCCTTCTCCTTCTCCTTCTTCTTCTTCTTCTTTGACATAGGGTCTCACTAAGTCACTAAGTTGCCCAGGCTAGGCTTGAAGCTGCAACACTCCTGCTTCAGCCTTTCCAGAGAGCTGAGATTGCACTTTCCAGCATGCAGGGATTACAGTTTGATTGCATACTATGTTAACCCTATACACATAGAACTAGAGAGTCTTACTCCTCAAAAATATGAATATAGAATTCTAGCAGTTGTCCTATTAGCTGAGGTAAAAAGAAGCACAAAATGTGTGGTGGAGGAGAATCCAAAAGTTAAAATAGGTATAGTAAAAGGGAAAGAAACTGCTCAAAGGGAAATTTTATTGTTTGATCAATCTTGCATACCTATATGTGGTAGCCTTAGCAATTACTTTGAGGATAACAATATGCAATATAACAACCATTGTTAAATTCCTATCATCTTGTTTTGAAATCCTATGTTGCTGTTTTTTGTTGTTGTTAACATTTTGCTTTTGTTGTTTTTTGTTTGTTTGCTTCTGGATTTTTCTGGGGTTTTTTCTCATTAACATAAAAAAAGAATGAAATACAGTACAATAGACAATGTTTTCAGCACTGTGGACAGCTCCCGACGCAACCTAGGTCCTTCTTTTGCCTAAATTGTTTAAATGATTCCTTAGCAGCCATCAACAGTGTAGCACCTATATGATCACTCAGTTGCCGTGTTGGTTACATCGCAAATTACTTGTAAAGCTTTGATCAATATTTTTCTCCATTACAGTAGAAACTCAAAGTATACAATTTTGTTTGTTGTCTACCATTTTAAAAATTATATATTCAGTTCATTACATATTCAGTTACATATTCATAAAAATTACATAAAATTACATAAAAATCACATATTCAGTTACATATTCAGTACATATTCAGTTCATACTAATTACTTAATACACATATATAATACATCTTAATTGTTTTTACTTTCCTTTCTCATTCCTTCCACGCCTCCTCCCTCAATCTCTTGACCTCCTTTCCATTTGCAAAAGACTTCTTTCAGTCTCCAGACTTTCCTTTATCAGTAAATAAACAAATTTTGAATATTAAAACTCTTATTTTACTTTGATTACTACATATGGATCATTTTATCTGATGCAATTATTTCAATACTTCTCACATTTCCCTAAACAATGCTTTCTTTCTCATTTGGTAAGCTATTTTTCTGTTAAAACATTTTAGTACTAATTTCATATTTTTTGGATTACATTCAAAATGGAGGTTAGTAGAAACTGACCAAAATTGAGTAAGTCAATGAAAACTGTTTATGCACTCAAAGATTAAATTTAAGTCTAGGAAAGGGATAAGATGAGTAATAGAAAGTATCCAGAAATACAAATCTCAGTTCCTTCTTAGTCCATACAAACGGTAGGGGTTTTTGTTGATGTTTAGTTTTTTTTATACAGAATACTCACTGGGAATTTTTTCAATCAGGTATTCTTGAAATCTTTATTTTTATCCTTTTCTCTAAAAAGAATGGAGAATTTTGCATATAAAATAGTAATTACTTTGAACAACTGAATTATAGTCAAGCTTACAATTTAGTTTTGATAACTGTATTTTTCAAAGCATTTTAAAGAACTTTCATTTACACCTTTCAAAGATTAATAAAATACCACTGAGGAACAAATAATTTGTCTATACCTAAATTGTGATATTTGCAACTTCTTTCCCATATTTGTTTATTTCATTTTAGTGTAAATTGTCATAGGTAACCAGTTAAACTGAAAATAAAATATTTGTCTGATTGCCAATTTTCTAGTTTTTAACCTACTTTCCATCTTTTAGCTAATGTAAATATAGTTGCTAAGTCACACTGCATTTTGACTGATCTATCCACTGAAGAAATTTTGAAAATTTTCTCTGAGCCTAGAATTGTGTTACTACACACTAAGAATATATGAAATACAAAGTTCAACCTTTTAACTCCCTAATCAATCATTGTCTTCTAAGCAAAATAAAAGTACTGCAAATGAGATATACTTTAAATTATACTGCAATTATGAAACAATATTTTTGAATACAATACAAATAATTTGGTCAAACTCATGCATTACATTAAAAAACATGTATCATGTTATGAAAAGGTAGATCTTTTCAATGTGAGAAAATTGCTGCAAGCTAGTATAGTGTCAAATTCTTAAAAGAACTAAATATATTTTCAATGAACTAATGAGTAAGACTAGCCAAAACAATAAAATTAAACAAAAGCTTCAGTCATTTTAATTAAATGTTTGCACTTTGGCTCACCAGGCTACTATGCTATTAGAATAAACAGTTGAATGCATAATTTCTACCATATCAAGTATTTATAATAAATATGAATTTATTCAAATTTTGTAATCATTATCGTGCTACTCTTAGTCATCTATTTTTCTGGCATATTGACCTTGCATACTGTAAAACTTGAGGTGATTGCTTGATTTTTGCAGCCCACTTAGTAGAATAGATTAGGCTATCAAGAAATTACTTTATATTATTTCTTCTCAATCAATCTATAAAAAATTGCTTAACTGCCTGTGCTCTGAATTTACATAGGTGATAAATGTAAAAATATATCATTTGCACTGGTTTTAATTTGTTTGGACCTTTTAAAATATTTTTCTTTGCTTTGCATGAAGCATCCAGAACACAAATAGTTTACTTCCTGGTCTCAATAAACAGGAGCAAATATTTAATGCTGTGGTCAGACTGCTAAGAATTGTAGCATAGTGTTTTGCTATTTATTATTATTGTTATTATTATTATTATTATTATTATTATAAATAAGCATCCTTACTTAGGACCTCTAAAATCTGAGACTAATAATCTCTCCTCCTATGTCTTGTATGACCAGATCTTGAAACCTATGATTTAATAAATAATATACATCATCTAAACTTTAAAACTCTTGTATATCTCCTAATGATTTAATCCATCTTTTACATACTTTCAATTTATATTCCTCAGAAACAACTCATAATTATTTTCAATAGATAGTATGTGCTTTGAGTCATTCATCATCAGATATGCATTTCTTTCCAAAAGTAAAGGTTGAGAAAGTTGTCTTACTTTCACCCTTAAATCCAAAGATAAATAAGAATTCATAGAGAACTACATGCATTGTTCCATAATACATTAATTATTTATAAAATTATTTTTATTTTCTTCTAAATATTCATGATTCTAGTATCTCATAGTTATCATTTACAAAGGGGTGAAATATAGGCATCTGAGTTGTTGTTCTTGGTCTTTCTGTTATTAATAAAGCACTACTGTAAGTAGAAATTCTCTTATTTTGTCATTTGTAGAATTATAGTGATTTTTAAATATTTCAGATCAGAAGTATTTATTACCGCAGAGTAACTGTGGCTTTTACGTTGATCTCCTACTTTATGTGTGTATATACTAAAGTAGAAGATAATGGCAGGTGGAGTGTCAGAAATGTTTTCACTACATATTTTATTTAAGAAATACACTCGTCATTATTGCTCATCCTTATTGCTCCTAGTAGAGCTAAGAAAATTGGAAGTCTTTTCTGAAACAAATCTTGAATTCACCAGTTTTCTTGTCTTTTAAGTAGCTCTGTAGTGGTAAAATTCTAATGGTAGTGGTACTGAAAGGAAATATACTGAACTGTTAAAAATATTTGACTTTAAATATATATAAATACTATAACTGGGTTTATTAACATATTATTTTATAAATAGCATGTAATAGTACTTATTTGAAACACAGAATGGGAGAAATTAAATAAACATAGATGAGGGTGAGTATCTTGAATTTAAAGTTTTCATAAGTCTTCCTCCAGCTAACCATAAATTCAGTTCATACACAATGCCTGGTTTTACCTGGGACAATTAACCTCATAAGACAACAAAACTACTTGCAGGACCATCTGCTGCTCCTTTCCCTCCTTCCGGAACTAGAACAAGTTTCATATCTCAGCATAATCTAGACAGTGAGGTATAAAGTTTGTACTGGGAGGAAAGTGTAAATGCATTATATGAAAGCTATAAGTACTAAAATAGAGTCACTAATGTCAAATTCAAGCAAAATGGAGCCAAAAGACCATGAAAGAAAGACCTCCATGCAAATATGTCTATTATAAGATCTACTACAACGACTCTGAAACTACAAAAAAAAAAAAATCATGTGTCATTACTGTGAGGACAGCTCCTCAGGAACAGTCGGTATTGCCAGTGAGTAATCACAAGCTCCTGCAATAATTTGCTCCTGTAGCTGATGAGGTTTATTGTAAAGCATCTTATGGGAATTTCTGTTCTTTTTTAAAAGCTTCCCTTTGCTCCAAACCCTATGACATGACTATGGTCCTCTCCTACAGCATGGGTACCCAGGATTGCAATCCTTTACTATTTCCAAATAAAGTCTTTGATCTGAAGAGTTGGTCCCTCTTTTTGCACTTTAGCTTGATACACAAATAAATTAGAAGTCCCTTACAAACATAAATTGATTAAAGTCTGGGGAGCATGTGTGGCAGCTGATTCTAGATGTATTAGATCACAGACATACTTTAAGATTCATTAGGTTTTAACTAATTGGCATAAATGTATTCACATTTATTTCCAATTTTGTTGGGTAGGCTTGAGCATTCATGCATGGCATTAGTATTCCACTGGTTGGCTAATCTAAGTCTTCCCTCAACAAAGATTCATAAAGTTGAAAGGGAAAAACTTCCTTACACTACAAAGGAAGATGTTTTAATCCTTAAGGAGTCAGATTTGAAATGGATCTATTAGGCAGAATATTCTCATTTATTACTTATCTTCATGTATCTGAGACATCTGGAAGGTATTCCTTGCTGGAGTTTGGATATTGGATATCCTCCCAAAGTACATATATATAGAAGCTGGAAACCCCAGCATGTGGCCATACTGGCAGGTAGAAGAACCTTTATGAGGTGAGGCTTAATGAGAGGAAGTGAAGTTGTTGGAGGTGTTACTGGCTGTTTCTTTGCTTCCTAACCTTCCTGAGGTGAGCAGCTTTCTCTACAACATACTCCTGTCAAAACGTACTGTTCTACTAGAGATACAAAGGGGTAGAGTCAAGTGACCACTGATTGAAACTTGTGAAAACATGAGCCAAAATAATCTTTTTCTCCTCTTAAACTGATTGGCTCAAGTATTTTTTAAGAGTTGTTGAAAAACTAACACATTCTATCAGCCATATATTAAGAAATGCCTTCTTGAGGACAACATGAATATTCTTGATGATCTCTTAGATGGTTGGGTTATATTTTGTATGCTAGAGAGCATATGGTGGTGTGTTACAGTGAAAGTTGATTCTGTGGTAATAAAGGGATTCCAGAGTGAAATTGTGAAAGTGGAGATAGTTAACTGACAAAGAAAAAGGTGTGTGGCATGACACGATAAACCATAGTGAGAAAATCCTTATTATAGTGTGTCCACTCCATAGAAATCTGTGGCTATTGCTAATTACATGTAGCTTCAGAAATAAAATAAATTGATCTATAGAAGTTTGTATAAGTGTTTCTTAACACTCAAAGAATAAGCAGTTCTGGATATGTGGGGGGAAATAAAAGGTTAATCCAAGTTGCTATTTGAGAATTTAAGCCTGACTATCATACTTACTTCACTTCAAGATACAGATCCTGTCATGTAATGTGGTGAGGCTAATCAGTTTGACAAAGAAAGCTGTATTGGATTTCCAAAACATAAACATTAACATTTACTGACTGTAAAAATGACTGTAGAAATGACTGTAGAAATGTAAGAATGACTGTAGAAAGAGTTATACCCATATTTCAGAATATATGAGTTACTGGTTTTAAATTCATGTTTATTTTCTGAAATCCAAAACACTATCAAGTTTCACTAATCAGAGTAAGCTTTGAGTTTTTCTAGTACTGTTTAAAAACAAAAGGCACATAAATATATATGCATAGAATTCCCATGTTGGTTCCCTGACTTGGATCAAGGGCTATCATATTAGGAAGAATAAAAAAAAGTCTCTTTGTCTATCCTTACCCTGGAAATAATAAAGTAAATTCCTCAACTCTGGGGGAATTATAAAGGTTACTGTCACCATCAGAACTATAGAGATGTAAGCATTACATTTCTAGACACAACAGAAGGTAACTAACCTATGTGATCAGCATCAGAGTCTGGTAGGTCACAGAGAATGATAGATTATTAAAACTTAATTGGGTGCTGATGCACATTGTAGCTATGGTTCCAGATAGGTATAATTGCCGGCACAGCTTGATACAACTTGAAACACCTGCTATGCAAATAATTTATTCTCTATTAAAATCAGTAAGTAAAAGCATAAGCAGTTTGGATTTACATGTCAGAGGCACTGTGTGACTTTACTGTCTTGTCACAAGGCTATGTCAGTTCTCTTACTCTTACACAATATATAGGGAGTGTGTTTACTATAGTTAGCCAGCACCCTAGAATAATTTTTAGTAATTTAAATAAACTGAATTTTATCTGGCCCATGCCTACTTCAATTCATTTTAATATTTATCTGTTATCATTAGTAATGTTATAATTAAGTGCATCAATTATCTCCATTAAAAGATTTAAAGACTTTTCTGTCATAGATATTAACAAAATTGATCAGAAATCAGTATTCATTTACTATAAGAAAACAGATGCCTAATGATTTAAAGTCAAAGGTAAAATAAATGTTTAGATTTTCAGTATCATAGTAAGAGGAACATATCTGCCTTAAACAGACTATTTTTAAGTCTCTTTTAATTTATTAATCCAACAGAAAAGCTCAGTTTCATTCAAAAATAAGGTAAAGTATGGAGGAAGCCATAATGAACACTCTTTTAAATTCACTGGTGACCTACTCTTAAATAAAGACCAAAAAGAGAATTCTTGTTGCCTGCTGTATAGCAAAGTAGGATTCATTTTTTTATTCACAAAAAAAATGTGATTGTGATCATATTGTGCAAGCAATGTAAGATGTGAAGTTGTGTAAGGCAAGAACACAGAAGAGATTATACAAAGCATGAGACACCTATAATCTAGCAAAGATAGATATAGATAGATGAGATAGATAGATAGATGATAGATAGATAGATGATAGATAGATAGATAGATAGATAGATAGATCAATCTAGCCTGATATGAGGTAAATTGTTAGACCCAAGCAAATAAATTTATAACCCCCACAAATACATGCATTCATGTCTAGAGGCAGCACTTAGCCCTGGTTCTATTCTCCTTCAGGTGTATAGAGACAGAGCTACTCTTTAGCCTTAAAGCTCAACAGAAATCCCTAAAACCTGAATATATGATGACAGATAATCCTGACCTCAGGTTTAAAGCCATTTTTGTGTGATCTCCCTGGTCTTTTCACATAATGTGCTTTTGAATTTTGACTGGCATCAAGCACTACACTTGTGGACCAGTTTAACCACTGCTTAAAAAGAAAAAAATAAGCATAATAAGTGAGAAAATTAGTGGATATTATACAAGTGCAATAATTTCTCTGTTGAAAATAGTTCTGAACTTATTTGCCTACATTTAGCACACTCTGGTTAGGAATTTAGATGACTTAGTCTCTTTAGGAGCATATTCAGATTTCAAGATTAACTAATCAGATTTTTAAGGGTTCTCCAGTGAATATTGTCAGGTCCTACAAATTCTCCTATGAAAATATTTTTATTTGACTCATTTCTATCATGAGAAATTAGAGAAGAAGGCTTGACTAAGTTCAGCTTTTAAAATGTGACTCTTTTAAGAGTCATCAAGCTGATACATGCTTTTAAAACTTCTACCAGATTATTCATAATGTTGAAAGAAATATTCTCAAACTATTTAACACTATGCATTGAGGAATATGTTCATGATATCCCTGAAGTTCACTGTCTCTGGGGATATGAAAATACCAAAACCTCAGGTGACTCCATTTCCAGAGGCACAAATAAAATACTAAAATGATTTAAATCCTAAAATATTTTGTAGGTCAAATATGGAGAATAAACTACTAAAATATAATAGAACTACTTAAAGTATTGACCTGGAATTTTCATTTATGTCTTTTGTACCAGTGAAATTTATACTTATAAATAGTAAAATATCCTTTAAAAGATTTCTAAATTGTGTGGAAAATTTGCGTGTGAATATAATGTATTAGATGGCTAAATTAACCAATTTAATTTAATCATTTAATTAAACATATGAATAAATATTAGAAAAATTCAATTCTTCCCCTGTAATACTGTGAATCTATGTTTATAAATTCCAAAAACAAACCTGCACCAACTTTGAAATCATCACCTATTTTTCAGATGCTTTCATAAATATAGCCAGCTGTGATTTGGTGGCCGTGATTGTAGATGCAAAGCTATCTCTGCCTTTTCTTGCATTCTTCTCTATGTCAACAAATATAAACCTATGTACGTAAATTATCTGTAAAATCGCTATAATGTCCTACAAAGCCTCTTCAGCAATAATCTAGTGTTAGCTCTACTTGGAAGGAGCAGATGCTGAGGAGCAAAAGGATGCCTACATTTAACTCCAGGGCAGTTTCTGCTTCTAGAAATTCCACACAGAGACGATTAGAAATACAAAACAAAACTATAAAGACCTCATTTCTTTAGAAAATTCTTAGAAGCATATTTAAAAGAATTTTTTAAATACAAAGAATTTGTTTTTGTCATTTGATCATCTTGATTTGGAAAACATTTTTAAAGGTAAACTCACCATGTTTTCGTTAGAAAATTCTGGAGCTTGAGTTTGATTTTAAATGATTGAAATGATTTGAAATCATTTTTACTAAGAAACACAAACATGTATTTAAGATATTATAAGAGTATAAATATGAAAACAAAGGAGGAAGATAGAGGCGTATTAATAAAACCTATGCAAGCAAAATAAGTTGATGTGGGATCTAAATGAAGCTTGGGATTAAACCAAATGATGTTTATAGACTTCAGTTGGCAAATTTTGTTTTATCTTTAAAACTAACTAATATAGGGATCTTTACTCCTTCTTGTCAAAAGTTCTAAATCTTTACTTTCTTGTCAATTTGCTATTAATTCTCTACTAAAAGCACAGAGACACCCAGAAATACCCATGTGAAATTCTAAGCTTCAGACATATTCATCTTTGTCCTGCTGTCTTAGTTACCTTCCTCTTCCCTGACACACTATACCCTAAACCCACAATTTAAAGGAGAGATTTATTTTTTCTCA
>RJWT010034186.1:0-13737 GCA_004365215.1 Cuniculus paca
TAGTTAATTTGGGAGCTGAAGGGAGCACTAGGAAGAGTGGGCACATGAAATGGGGAAGGAAAAATAACCACTATGGGCAGCAAGAGCTCAGCTCTGAAGGGTTCCTGTGACAGTGTAGAATATGCCTAAGTCATGTTATCCAAAGGGTTATATATCCAAGTTTTCTCCACAAAAAGCCCCATTAGTCATTGGCTGAGAGTATTCCCAAGGGTGTTAATTACCTGTCACTCTGGTCTGCCCTGCATGAAGGCTAAGCAAATGCCAGTGGCCAGAGGATGCCTGCAGGCAGCGAGTGGCAGGTGTATTCAGGAGGAATCTTTCTGTGGAATAGTTGAGTGCTGAGGGGAAATGGGAGGCACACTGACAGCATCCCCTGTAGGCTAGCTCATAAGTTCCTCATGAGCCACATAGATCCCAGCTCTTTAGCCCCCTTTCCCTTTGCTACCCACCCCAGTCTTTGTGCTTCAGAAGTACTGTGCTGCCTGCACTTTGAGATGTTTCTTTTACCTCCATGATGTTGCTCACAATATGCCTTCTGCCTTGGATTCCATTGTCTCACTTTACCTAGTTAACATCTAAACATTCTTCAATACTCAACATTACCTTCTCCAGGAAGCCTTGCTTGGCTGACACCTTTTCCAGCTTGATTTAGTCACTTTTCCTGTTGTATCTTTCGTGAGTCTGCTTTTCTTAAAAGATGATGGATTCTGTGACACATGTATACTGTTCGATTTCTCTTTGAGGCTCTAGTGATGAGTATGTGGTTTGGCATCCTAAATAGCATGCATTGGATTGAACTGTATATCTGTAGCTTATTGTTCAACACAAGTCAGGGCTCAATATTTGCGTCCTGAGTTGAACTAACCTTTGCACCAGCTTCCTCTTTCCACTGGCTATGGCAGCAAGGGGATAAAACTTGAGTTTTTTAAATCTTCCCTAGAGGGACAAGCACTTTGCTCTTCTACTCAGAAAGTTTAGACCTGAAAGTGGTGGCAAAAGGGAGGTTTAGGGTCCATAGGAGACAGAAGGTAATCAGAGACATGGACATGGGACACACACACACACACACACACACACACACACACACACAATAGAGAGCTAAACGTACAGTACAGACTTATAGGGGCTGGACCTAAAAGAAAAAGAAAGGTACATTAACAAAGGGATGAGTGAAGGAGATGGAAAAAGGGCAGAGAAGAAGGGAAAAAGGAGAAAGTAAGGGTATATGATGTGCTAATTAGAAAAGTAGTGAATGGGAACCACTGGAAGGAGGTTTCCGTCTTTCAGGGAATCGGAGATGGCAGAACTACAGCTATGAGATCTTCATCTGCTTTCCCACTTATGCACCAAAGGTGAAAGTGTATATCTATATAGGTGCAGTGTTGGGTGGGGAGTGTGCAGAGGCAGTTTGTGTCTGTCTTAAACCTTATGAATGAAGCACATGTTGGTTATCTTTGTTTGGTGGTGCCTCTTTTGGTGGTGAGTGGTGTGTGGTGCTTTCTAGCCCTTTCTATGTCCTCTTTTAACAGGTCAAATCTGCAGGGAATAGGGCAGAGTGATGCGGTGGCTCCCATGTGTGTAACTTTGGCCTGTGCTGTTGGATTTGCAGTGGCTCATGAAAGAATAATGAGCCACATCAATTTTTAAAGCTAACTAATGCTCCTTTCAGCTCAGCTGTCTAAAAGTTTGCAAAGGAGGAAACATGGCTCCCCAGGAGAAGGCCAGGATACATGACCTAGTGTCAGGTCTGCTGCTGCAACTGCTAGTGCCTTAGATTATTCCTTGGTGGGTTATAGTGCTGCCGAAGGCAGAGAAATGGTTTGAATTATCATCCAGGTCAGAGAGCAGGAGCTAAGAGAATTACATTTTGCAGGAATTGTCTTCTTTCTGAGTTCCTAGGTAGACTAGATTTGGAAGCTTAGGAAGAATTTCTTAAAAGTCATGTTCTTTTATTAAATCATTTACCCTGGATATCTTTGCTCTCTAAATGTGTTTGATAGCCTCTGTGCTAGATATTAAACTATTGTGTCTTAGCTCCAACATTTTGCATTCTATTTGGTGATGCTGGGGTGAGAGCCTATAAACCACATTTCTCCCTTGTAGGTTGGGTTCCTGTTAAGCTTTACAGTAGGGGGCACAACAGGAAGAAAGGATTTGTTCCTCGTTTCCTTGATGCTCTTGGGTGCAGGCTTCCAAGCAACCCTTCCCCATCCCAGTAGAGCCAGCTCACTCTGATAGCATTCACTGAATGCATTCAGTAGTTTTCTGACAGTCACAGAACCAGCCTAACTGGGGCCACTTCCTCGGAGACACCAGCAGCGACCTGCTTGCACCCCCAGTTCAGAAGTCTGGGTTGCATTTCTGAAGGGCTCTTCATCCAAACTTCTAACATTTAAATAATTCCATTATCTTCTCAGAATTCTTCTGATCTATGGGTTGTAGAAGATAACCTGACCAACTCATCCTGCTTTTCCTGGTACTCTGTAGGTTGTTAAATACTGATGGTCCAGTGTCTTAGCAACTCCCTCAGCTCCAGACAGATAAGGAAGGTTGGTCACTTTAGAGTGAGACTTGCTTCCTGCAGTTGCTACCTCAGTTAACTAGTTAACAACTTTGTATCACAAGAGCAGTCCTTTATGATAAATTTCCTGTTTTGAAACAGCTAAAATGATTTCTGTTTCCTGACCGAACCTTGATGCATCCTCATTTCTAATTCATAGGAAGCTATTTTAAATAGAAAGCATCTATTATTTGTGGGCCAAAGCTAAAGTGTTCCACTAAGGGGTATTACTTTGTTTTATTGCTTCTATTTTGATTACAATTGCTGGAGCAGCAGCTGCTTAGGGTTATAACAATACCTCACATATGTATAGCATCTAACAGTGCTCACAACATGGTCAACTATCTCTTCTCACTTGGGTTTTATAGCAGCTCTGTGAGATGAGTACTGTTATCACTACTCAAATGAATTCAGAGGGGGAGAGTGACTTGCCCAGGGTCACATAGCTCTTCAGAAGTTGCTGAGTTTAAAACTCACTTTTAAAAAATTTCTAATTCTTTTTTGTTTTTAACCTTGCAGCCTTTCTTGAATAGAATTCAATTACGAGCAAGCAATAATTCTCTTCCATTTTCTTTTGTATTTCTTACTCTGCTTCCTCAACCTCTACCTTCAAGACTTTGAATTTTATTTAGTTCTACTAAATAAAATGGGCCACAAAGATGCATGAATTAGGGGAATTAGGCTTTCTAGATCCTATGCATTCTGCTGGACATCTCTTTAGTCCTGGCATATCTCACATTTCCAGGGGATTTGCATTTAAACTAAAAGCTTTCTAGGACCCTGATCTTAGATCTGTTTCACTTAAAAGGCATTTCCCATAGTGCTCAATTTTATTAATACCATAAAACAATCTACATTAAATAACTGGATCATTTCATATTCAAGACACATCCCCTATCTGAACTTTTATATTTGGATGGCAACTGAAGTATTCCGGTAAATGATGTTTCCAGGTGACACTGGGAAGATCTGCATGGATGATAGAGACTGTGGGTGCATTAGGAAGACAAGCACAGGCATCTGCCCAAGCACCATCCAGCACTCCAGTGTGGTACACAGAGAACAAAAACATGTCTACTGTAGTCCCTCTTTTCTGTCTGCTTGTGCTTTAATTAATGAGACCAGAGGCTCTGTTGACAGATTCTGAAACAACAATGATGCATGCATGGTATTTAGAGTTAGAAAACTAATGAGTGAATCTGATCCTCAGTTGTTTTCAACCCTAAAATAGGGATGATACTTACTGTAGTATATTAGCATAGGCTTTTTAAAATATTAGGATCCACAGATGATCAAATCCTGCCTTTCCCATTACCTCTCATGTGTACTGAGTTTTCAAAGTTGTACCTGTAATAACAGATTAGGATTCAAAATAGTACTTTACTGATATATAAGTAAGGGCCCCAAACCTCCAATGCAATGAAATTAATTATGTATTATTTAGTGGCATTAAAGAGAACACATTTATTACCTCAGTGTCTATAGGTCAGAAATTTTGAGCATGGCTTAGCTGGATCCTCTGTTTCATGGCTTTTCACAGGGCTGCAGTTGAGCAAAGACCAGAATTAAGTTCTTACATGAAGGTTCGACAGGGGAAGGATCTTCTTTGGAACTCACTTGTGTGGCTGATGGAAGGATCCAGGTTTTTGTGGGTTGCTAGACTAAGAACTCCACTTCTTTGTTCTCAGTACCTTATATGTGGATATCTCCACTATGACAGTTTGCTTTAGTCATAGCCAACAAAGGAGTTAGCAAGATAGTGACATCACTGCATTACCTTTGCCTTATTTGTTAAAAGCAAGTCATTACAGGGTGGTCCACCTCCAATGGGATATGACCACACAAGTATATGAATATTAAGAGGTGGCAATGTTTGGGGTCATTTTAAAAGCTGTTCACCATAGTAAATTTCTTCAATGTAAACTGTACAGATCATGTGGTTGAGACTTGGATCTCTCATGGGGACTTCCTTTCTCTATTCTACTCTATAAAATCTAAATCTTAGTCCCTATTTACTGAGATGTACCTGTATAAGAGGGTGTCAGCCTTCAGTTGGCCTGCTTATTCATCTCAGTCCCATGTGGTAGAAGAAAACGGATAATGTTATGGTTTGTATCTAGGTGGCTCCCCCAAGCCTCATGTAGTCATGGAAGTGCTGAATCTAGCATTTGTGATTGATTTGTTGTCTAGTGCTGGGATTGGCAGTGTGAGTTCTCCACCCACCCAGGGGTGGAGCCAACATACAATGTAAGGTCCAGAAGGTGGAGTGGTTTTCCCTGTTTTGCGCGGTTCACTCTTGCTGCTTGAACTTGAACGACTGCCCCTCAGCCATGCCATCCTGCCTTGAAACCAGTTAAGTATGGACTGAAACCCCCAAAAATGTAAGAAATAAACCTCTCCTTTCTTCACTTTGAGTGTCAGGTATTTTGTCTCAACAATGAGAAAAAGTAACCAAGACAGATAACATATTATACCTCAAGTGTTAAACTTAAGACAGGATCTTACATTTAAAATGAAGTAATGGGCCAAAAGATATGGTTTTGGGCTCCAAACAGATTAACAACTCTTCCATTATTGCAGGGTTAACAGTCATGCTGTGAACAGAAGTTATAGTATAGGAAGAAAAGCTGAGCCCTGTTATATTGTGGCTGTAAGGCTAGGTAGAAGAGTTGATATGATAGAATCAGACATATTAAAATCATCTTAATGTTTGATTTTGAGGTGAGGCTTACACATAAAATGAACTATAAGATAAGAAGAGACCAGGAAAGACTTCATGGATAAAATTAGATACAGATGTGGATAAGCAAAATGGAATTCAGAGAAGGAAAGATGTGCAGAGGTATGATGCATTCATCATTCATTCTTTCATCCAACAAACATAAATTGAAAGCTACTTCTATGAAGATGAACTAAAGATGTAGAATGAAAAATAACAATGTGGACAAATGGAGGAGACAAGTAAGTGGACAAATAGCTTAAGTATACAATGATTGGAGAAACAATTAAGGAAGTTACAAAGTTTAGAAGTAGTTTAGAGGAGTGGAGGGCTGATTCCACTGGTGGGGAGGAGTGGTTAGGGAAGAAAGGGGTAAGGAAAAACAAAGAAAAAACCCCACACAGATAGGGCCCAAGATATGTCTCAAAAGTTGAATGAAGCAGGCTATGGAAGCAACTATAGGGGGAAGTTTTATGTAAGGAAGAAGTAGGGGCTATACATGTTCTTCCAGTAACAACGATGAGCAATGATCTTGTTGCATCCTTCCTTTCTTTAGATGTTCATCAATCAGTTATCACTGCATGACTAATTGCCTCAAAATGAGGTATTTTAGATCACCAACTATTTTTTTATGTTTTTCTGGGTCGGCTGAGCTCAGCTGGGAGCTTCTAGGTGCTGTTGGCTGGGATTACTTGTGCATTTACATTCATCTGAGAGTTCAGCTAGGGCCAGAATGTTTAAGATGCTTTTACTCACATATCCTGTGCTTAGTTCGTGTGTCTAGAACAGCTGGCAGCTGGTTAGGCTTTGCTCTTTTTCCAGATGGTCCCTCATTGTACGTTTAGACAGAAACTGGATCCTGAAAGAATGAAAATGGAAGAAGTCTTAGGTCTTAACTTCTATATTTGTACATTATATTTGTTATACTTATATTGTATTGGTGGGATAAGTCACAATCATACTAGATTCACAATTGGGGGAAATAGAGTCCATTCTCAATAAGAGAATCAGCATGTATGTACCATGATGGGTAGATTGCCAGCTTCTGTCTTTGCAGTTAATCCACCACAGTTGCACATTTAGCCTTATGTTTCTTCATGCAACAATTGAGGCTATTCAAGCAAACGAAGAATCCTCTGGAGGGTTGAAGGTTCCTCCAGTTCTCAGGAGCCTATGTTACCACCTAAAACCATGACCTTTTTGGTAGAGAATCTGTGAGTCTTAACTCAAGGAAAGGGATATAAATGGGAGTTGCTTTCTTGTTTCTAGATGGCACATTTTATTTATTCCTGAGCTGTAAGACAGAAGTGGAGTGTTGTCAGGATTTGAAAACATTTCTTTAAATTTAATACACTTAAATCCAAAGGAAGGTAATGAAATTTGTTTTATCAATAAAGTGTCAATCTCTTTGATGAGCATATGCAACAAAAGCTTAAAACAAAAGGCATAAAATTGCCATGGAGATGGGTAATTGTGGTGAATCTGCATATATTAGCTTACAGTAATGCAAATAACACTGTGGTAGGCTAAAGTGCTAAGATACAGAAAGTATTGTTCTGTTTAAAATGTTATGAGAAATCACAGTCTGCTCTCATTAAAATAACATTAGAAATATTAGCAAATTAAATATTGTCTAATGATGAATAGGAAAGAAAAGCATCATTTGAGAATTTGGTTTAGGAATATTATTCTAGGGACTGGAATATGGTTGTTTGTTCTGTGTGTGAGAGAATGAAATCAAGTGTTGGTCTTTGGAATCCTATCTTCCTTTCAGCAGCAATTTTACTTTGACTTGGCAGTCTCTTCCAAGATATTTCTTCTATAAAACTGGAACTGTGGTAGGAAGTACAGCAAAGAGAAAGAGACAGGCACTGCCTTTTAAATGGAATATAAAGCTGAACTTTAGAATCCTATTCCATAGTGCTTAACATCTGCCAACTTTGGGCAGTTTACCTCCTCTCTCCCATGACCCAAATGGGCATTGTTTTTCAATTCCCCCTTTTTTTGTTTACTTCTTAAACACTATGTCTTGGTTACTTGTCTCTCATTGCTGAGAGAAAATATCTGACCCCCAAAATTAAGGAAGGAAAGGTTTATTTAGCTCAGTTTGTGGCAGTTTCAGTCCCTAATCAGTTGGCTCCAAGGCAGTGTGGCATGGCACAGGATCAACAGCTCAAGGCAGCAAAAGACAGCAAAAGCAGCAAGAGTAAAAAAGGGGGGAGAGAAAGCCTCTTTTCTTTCCTTATATTGTATGTAGACTGTCTACCTATACCATCTCAGTGCCCTCCTCTTGCACAGGCTCAGGGTGTTTATAAAGCAAGAACCTTGGCTCCCTGCTGAGTTGCTTCTAAACTTCTCAAGGATCAACCATTACAATTTACCCCATGTCAACTTGGCAACCAGGTGCATTTCTTTAAACCAGACACAAAGACATGCTTATTCTTTTTTTTTTTTTTTTTTTTTTTTGGTACCAGGGGTCGAACTCACGACTTCGTGCTTACCAGGCAAGTACTTGAGTCGCTGAGCTAAATCCCCAGCAACATGCTTATTCTTAACATTTCATAACTTGAACATTATAACACAGGTTTATCAATCCTCAAGAACTAGTATTAAGTCTATCAACAGTGTATTACATTTTGCTCCTGGTCCCCCAAAGACTTACACACACCCCTTTATGCAAAAGGCTTTTAGCCCATCTGCAAGAGTTGCCAACATCCTAACAGTTTCAGCACTGTTGAAAAGTTCAAGTCCCAATTCTCCTCTGAGCTAGGCAAACCCTTAGCTGCAAGCCCCAGTACAAATGAAAACAAAATTAAACACTTCCAACATCGAGTGGCACAAGATAAACATTTTTATTCCAAAAGTTACAAACAAGAGGATACAAAGGATTGGGACCAAAGAAAGTCCAAAATTCAGCAGGGCAAACATTAAGTCCTGTAGCTGTATGTCCAGTATCTGAAGCAATCTGTGGCAAATTGTGAGCTCTAAAGGGGTTGTGTGGGTCCACCCCTATGGCACTTCTGGTGGTTATAGCTCCCACCACTTCTCCAAGGCCTACTTTGCTCCCTCCTTGCTGCTTTCCTTATACAATCCATGTTCCTGGCTTTTCCAAACTTCCAGGGTCTCCACTGCCCCTTCAGCTTCACATTTGCAGCTTCACATACTGCCTTCTCAGGGGCACACTACCTGGATTTCCAGGCCTTCTGAAATTGAGGTGGAAGCCTTTTTAACCACATGCCCTTGCATTCTGTATGCACCTAAAACCTAAAACCAGTGCCATGTGGTTGACACCAAGGTCTGCTTCCAGCTGGATCAGTAGTTAGGCTTTCCTCTCTCTTGGCTTGGTAGGGGTCAAGTGCCTGGATCACTGGGTATTGAGAATCCAATTCTGAGGAATCAATTTTGTATGCCACCACCATTCGGGAACATGGTGCTCTGCAGCTTTCTCCTCAAAGCAGGCTTTCATTTTTGTAGTTTTGAGGCTGCAAAGGGTGGAGACTTGCTGCTTCTTGTGATGTCCTCAGGCCATCTTTCATATTCTTCTGTTCCTTCTCAGCAATAGAGATCTCATTTGCTCTATCTTTGCAGACCACAGCTTTACTGGAACTTCTTTTCTGAACAAACTCACAACATTTTAATTTATCCTGCTGGAATTTTGCTCTTGATTCTCAACAATAAAGCTGGTTAAAAGCCCACAACAATATCCATGTCATCTCAACATTCAACTGCCTTGAAATTTCTTTTGCCAGATGAATTAGTCTGCCACCCTTAGTCTCAGGCAAAGTATCTGTGCATGAGCAAAATACAGGCAAACTTTCTGCCAAGCCATAACACACATCATCTGGAGCCCAGCACCCAATGCAGTCCTTCTTCCCACCAGAAACCTCCCAAGCCTGGTCTCTACTGGCAGGATTTCTTTCAGCCTTCTGGTCTTCTGATCTCTGACCAAAGTGTCCCACACAGAACAGCCTAAGGTTTTCCAGTGCTACTCATTCAGGTAACATCTCTGAGCCTTTCCAAACTCTTCCCACAAGCCATGCCCAAAAGCTCTTGAACCACATGATCTGGTACAGTTGCAGCAACAACCCCACTTTTCTAGTACTAAATTCTGTGTGGGTTACTTTTCTCTCATTACTGAGACAAAATACCTGACACCCAAAGTTAAGGAAGGAAAGGTTTATTTAGTTCACAATTTGTGGAGGTTTCAGTTCATAATCAGTTGGCTCAAAGGCAGGGTGGTATGGCACAGGCCCAGGATGTTTACAAAGTAAGGACTCTGGCTCCCTGCTGAGTCACCTAGTGAAACTTCTGAACTTCTCAAGTTGACACAATGTATCAACCTTTATACACTATGAAGCTTCATATGTAAAATATGGAAAGTTTGCACCTCAAATAAGATAATGGGTATGAAGTGAACAGAACATAAAAAGTTGTCTAATGTCAGGGATGTTAGTTGGAGAGAAGAGACCAGATATGTGAAATAATAGCAGAGTCAAGAAGATGCTGTGATGATATATTAAACTGCGATTTGGGCTCTAAGTTCTGGAGACATTCAGAAAAGGAGCCTGGGCTTCCTGAATAATGGGAGGTTTAAACTGGGTATAACAGTAGGGCTGAAGAAAGTGCTGATGGATTGCTCATGGAAGTCATTGGATATGAGAAAGCATAGAGGCAGAAATAAGCACATTAATGGGCAAAGGGGTACTTATGTGATTTTGATGAAAAGCAGGGCAACTAGGATGTGTGTCATGTCACAAAGGATCGCAAATTTCAGGCACAGGAGTGTAGGACATGATGAGTCTACTTATCAAGCAGGCTTAATCTGCAAATGTCCTTAGGAAATTGTACAGATTCCAAATTACTTTGTTTGTGTGATGTATGTTTTTATTTTTTGTCAATTTATGTCTCCTTTTTCACTCTTTTCCCAAATTACACTCTCATCTTTATCCTACGGTGTGCTGTTTACTTCAAAATGCAATTAAAGGACTGGGCCAAAAAGCAAATGGAGCGCATCTTGCCAAGCCTACCTGCAAACTGTATTACATTTGCTTAACTGTGACTCAGATTTGGGACAACCTGAAAAGGAAAGGGCAATGGTATTCGGGTGGTGACAGTACCATTCATTACCTTGCTGGGAGCCAGGAAAGAGATCCAATGGAACTGTTTGAGAAAGGATGAACCATGAAGCACACAGTGACTCAAGATTAATAGTAATTCCACATGCCTGGGTTGCTATTTACAAGTGTTTAGAATGCTCTCCCAGTCAGTGACTTATGTAATTCTTAGCGCAACCCTATGAGATTGTTAAATAAAGTGCTGTTGTCCTTCTTTTACACATGAGAGAGCTGAAATTGGAACAAAGAGAAGGCTTACCCAGATTTACAAAACAAGTAAATGTTGGAGATAAGTGGAAGCTCAGCGTATTTGTTACTTTCACCCACCAAACATTTCTCCTGTGTTTACTGTTTCTGACTTACTTTCTCCATTACCTTGCCCTGGTGGTGGAATAGAGAACACTGGATTAGGGATTTAATAGTTGGAAAACAGTCATGATGCTATTTTGGTGAAACAGACAGTGCTTTGGTGAGCTAGAATCTGAGGTGAGGAGGGCCAGAGTTTCCAGACCTTCTCTCTTACAAGACTCTGATGGGCGTTTGTCTTGGTTACTTCTCTCTTGTTGCTGAGACAAAATACCTGATGCCCAACATGTAGGAAGGAGAAGTTTATTTTTTACAGTTCTTGGAGAGTTCAGTCCATACCCAGCTAGCTCCAAGGCAGGGTGGTGTGGCTGAGGGGGCAGCTGTTCATGGCACCCTGCAAGTGGCAAGAGTAAACAGCCTGCAAGTGGCAAGAGTAAACAGGGTAAAAACATGCCTCCTTCCTGGCCTTACATTGTATGTCAGCTCCACCAATGGGCAGGTACAGAACTCACACTGCCAAACCCAGTGCTAGACAATAAACCAATCACAAATGCTAGATGCAGCCACTTACATTGCTGCATAAGGCTTGGGGGGCCACCTAGACACAAATTATAACAACATTGTTTTTCAGTTCCCCCTTTTTGTTCATTCCCTAAACACTGGAATTTCCCCATGTTTGGCAGTGGTCTCTATTCTTATCTTTTTTGCCATTATCACATGGATAATGCTATTCTTCACTATAACTTTTATCATCATTTTTAAATTCACATAACCATGCAAGCCAACTTCCCAAGAGCAAGATCAGCTTAGGGATAATCTCTTGGCTGGTTCCCTCTCCCTCTCTTTATCTCAGGAATCATATATTATCTTTTATTTCTTCCTTGTCTTGAATACAAAAATCTTGCCGTTTAAGTGAATCCTCATCAGTATTTAAACTGTTTGAATTTTTTCTATTAAAAAGTTAAAACAAAAATTCTTAGATTTTCTTTAAACACTTGTCTTTCTGCAGGCATTGCCTTATTTCTCCCCTGTCTTTTTTGTTATTATTTTGAAAAGAATACAACCAAACAAAATAAAACAGAGTAGAGTCAATCACAACAAAACAATGAGCATGGTACATGACTTCTAAACAGGGTAAAAGGCAATCAATAATGGCTACCATAATGTCTCTTGTTATCTGCAATATAACTGTCCATACCATCAGGGATAAGTAAAGTCAAACAAAATACAACAAAATAAAAACCAGTAAAAACAAAAACAAAAACAAAAGAAAAAAACAAACAAAAAACAAAGCAGAACAATGTAAGCAAAACAAAACTTCAAGATACTAGTAAAACTGTAGTGGCTCACATAATGCTTCTTGTTATCTTCAGAATAGTTGCCTACATGTTCAGATATATTACAATCAACACAGAAAAGAGTAAAATCAATAAAAACAAAACAATGAAAGCAATACAGGGTTTTGAAACAAGATAACTGGACATCCTTGATGGCTGCAATTATATATTTTGTTATCTTTAAAACAGCTGTCCATGCCATCAAGTATAATAAAAACAAACAAACCAGAATAAAATGAAACTAATCAGAACAATGAAGACAATATGAGTTTCAAATTATAATAGATTAACAGTGGTCACTTCCTTCCCTTTTTTGATAATTCCTCCCCTTTGACTTTCCCATTATGTATTGTGCATTTTGGATCCCACTAACTCCTTTAGTTTGTTATATTAGGGAACAACATGAAATTCACCCATGTGACTCTGAACCATTTCATCCATGAGCATGATCTCAAGTTGCCTCCATCCACCTACAAACAAGAGCCTTGAGATTATCTTCCATTATGGCTGAGTAGGTTTTCACCACACAAAATGCCATTTCTTTCTTATGCATTCTGCAGTTGATGGGCAAGCTACCCCTACTTTTTTTTGTTTTGGCTCCCTGTCACATAGGGCATTGTGCTCCCTCCTCTGACTTTCAGTCTGTGAATTTTCTTTTTAGTTAAATGTGTTTCTTGTATAGAGCATATTGATGGATCCTGTATCCTGATCCACTCTGCCTGTGTTTCTTTCTATTGGTGCATTGAGGTCATCTACATTAATAGTTATGGGACTTTTGCACTGCATTGTCTCTGCCATGCTATTTTCCTGCCATTGGCTCTCTATTTTTCCTCTCCAATCGACAGGCCCCATTTGATGGTCCCCTCTGCCATTGTTCCTGAGACCGTGGTCCTTTTTATCTCTCTCTAGAATGTCCTTTAGTATTCTTTGTAGGGTTGGTTTGGTGGTCATGAATTCCTTGAGTTGTTCTTTGTCATGGAAGTATCTTATTTCTCCATTAATTTTGAAAGAAAGTTTTGCAGGGTACATCAGTCTGGGTTGGAAGTTGCTTTCTTTCAGGATTTGTAATACTTCACTCCAGCCTCTTCTTGACTTGATGATTTGTGTTGAGAAGTCTTCCATGATTCTGATGGGTTTTCCTTTTTAGGTGATGTGTTTCTTTTCTCTAACAACTTTTAATATTCTGTTCTTGAGTTGAATTTCTGGGATATTGATTATTATATGTCTGGGTGTAGATTTGTTTTGGCTGTGGCTAGCTTGAGTTCTATATGCCTCACTTATTTCATTGTCACTTTCTTTTTCCACGCTTGGGAAGTTCTCAGAAATTATTTCTGTAAATAGGATCCTGATGTCTTTTGTCTTGACTCCTGCTTTTTTGCTCACATTTTTAATTCTTAAGTTATGTTTCTTTGAATTGTCTTGCAGTTGTTGAATTGTTACTTGCTGGTTCCTTGCTATTTTTAAGAGATCTTTTCTTTCACGATCACAAGCTGCAAGCCTGTCTTCAAGGTTTGAAAGTCTATCTTCAGTTTCTTTCAAGTGATTTTGCTACCTTTCAATGGAGTTTTTATTTTCTTGGATATCTCTTTGAATCTGTTTCATGCATTCTAAATCTCTTTTATATTGTTCATTCATGGTTTCCCTCATTTTCCTATGCTCCTCTATTTTTTTTACCTCTTTCTTCTTTAGAGATGCTTAGTA
>RJWT010034187.1:0-13733 GCA_004365215.1 Cuniculus paca
GGTTCCATTTGAACCAGCTGTTCTCCTGGGTATCCTCCCCAACGAGTGAAAATTATCAGGCCACACTGATACAATATATGCATATCCATGTTTATAGCAGCACAATTTATAATAGTTACATCTTGGAAACAGCCAATATGCCCATCAACAATTGAATGGATAAAGACAACATTAGTGCTATTTATATGTAATGGAATATTATTCTACCATAAAGAAGGATAAACATGAGTCACTTGTCGGAATATGTATACACCCTGAGATCATAATCAGACACACAAGTTTAAATACTGGATTGTTTCTCTTGTGTGAAAAAGTGAAAGGGTGAAAAGGAGCATAATGAAGGATATTGGGAAATAGGAAGAACATGTTCAAATGTGAAGGGAAACAAGGAAGCAGGGAGGGGAAGAAATGGGAGGGAAAGAAAAAATAATAGAAGGAAAAAACTGAAAACAAAGTTTTCCTAAATGGGGAGGGGAAGAAGAGTTGAAAGGAGGGGCGAACAGGAAAAAAAAAAATCAAGACAAAATTGGGTGTGGTGGTGCACGCCTGTAATCCCAGCATTTGGAAGGCTGAGGCAGGAGGATTGCTGAATTTGAGACCAGCCTGGACTAGAGTGAGTTCAAGGCCGGCCTGAACTGTGTAGTGAGACCTTGTCTCAAAAAAAAAAAAAAAATATATATATATATATAGTTAAGTGTAGGTACAAATTCCCTATGAATGTGATCAATATGTATGACAAATATGTACTAATAAAAAATATAAAGTTAAAAAAACTGATATGTAGACTTGGGTCCCATTCCCATGACAGTACTTTGTTATATATATGCAATAGTTTAGGAATCTGAAAAATTTTGAAATCTGAAACATGTCCAGTCCTATGCATTTCATTATATGCAACCTGAAATATAATTATACCAATTCCTTCATGTGTGTTTTGTTTCGTTTTGTCTGAGGCAGGGTCTTGCTATGTAGTTCAGTGTGGCTTTCAGCTCACTACGTAGCTCACATGGGTGTTGAACTTGTAGCTATCCTCCTGCCTCAGCCTCCAGAGTGCTGGGATTAAAGCCACGTGCCACCATGCGCACCCAGCTCCTTTGTGTTTATATTTTGCCAGCTGTATCATTTTTTTTAGCCTTTTACTTCCAACTTGCCTCTGTCCTGCTACTTTTGCTTAATAACCTCAACTATATATAGTTTATGTAGTCTTTTTATTTTTTTTTTTTGTGCGGCACAGGGGATAGAACTCGCAACCTCGTACTTGCCAGGCAGGCGCTTAAACCACTGAGCTAAATCCCCAGTTCTTAGTTTATGGTTTTACATGCAGCCAACTAGCTTTTTGTTGTCAACAAAAGTATCTGCCATGTGCCCCATGCCTATAATGCTAGCTAGTGGGGAGGCTGAGGCAGCAGGATGGCAAGTTTGAGACCAGACTGAGGAAATCAGTGAGACCCTGTCTCAAAATAAAATTGAGAAAGCAGGCTGAGGATGTAGTACAGCAGAGAAGTGCTGCTTGCCTAGCATGTGCAAAGTCCTGAATTTAAGCCCCAGTACTGCAAAAACAATTTAAAAAATAAAACTAGAACATTAATGCATTTATATTCATTATGCCCACTAACACAGTGGGCCTTACGCCTATCTTATTATTTTTCTACACTTGAGGTTCTCCTCTCCCACCCCACTTGCTCTCTACAACTCTGCCCTCTCTACAATCCCCACCCCCATCCTTAGCATTAAACCCAGAGCCTTGCAAATACAAGAACTCTACCACTGAGCTCCACCCTCAACCCCTATCACAACTTTTACTTCTCCGTGACCAACTGGGGATCTCAAGGTCATTAATCACACTGACAAAGTCTCCTTTGCATTAATGGTAACATATTGAGAACTTCTAGGGATTACAACATGTACATCTTTGGAGCGTCATTTTTCCACTTACCATAAATGGTAACCTTTCAGTCCTTGGACATCTTACACAGGTATTTTCTGTCTTTTGTCCTCCTGTAGAGCAGTCTCAATTTTTTTTTCACAACTCCCTTTTTCAATCTACCTAACAGGCTGTTAAATCTGCTCTTGAGTTTATAATTTCAATATATTTTTTCACTGATGGATTTTGATTATTCTGGATAATATTTTACTCTGGAGTCCTGTGTTTCACTCTCCCATCTGTTTATTCAGACATATGAAATATGCTTACTTTATATTCAGCATCCAGCAATGACAGTACCTGAAGCCTTTATGAGTCTGATTTTGGTGATTTGTTGAGCTCGTGGTGACCTAGTTCCTCATGTCCTTTGTGATTTTATTTTTTTAACAGGGAGCTCAGGCTGTCTAGAATATTATCTCTGCTAATTCTGATGCCTTTGAGGAGAATATCCCTTCAGAAACAATCTGAAATCACTTTTATCTTTGGGCACAATACCAAGCTTAATCACTTAAAACAAGTTTTAGCTAGAGTTTTTTTCATCACACAGATAGTGGAGTCCCAAACCCCGTAAGAGCTTGTTTCTAATTATAAATATTAAAAGCAGACTTCTTTGTCTATTCACAGCCAAGGTTGAGAGGAGAAAGCAGGTTCTCTTTTCGAGGCTGTTTTTTACCCGATGACTCCCGTTGTGAGGGTTAATTATTAGGTCTTTTGGGGATTTCAATTTTAGAAAGGTGGATCTCTGAGTCTTTCTCTTTACACTACCTACTATTCTTGCTTCCCAAGTCCCATGTACACCTCCTAAACACTCAAAATCAAACCATGTGGAACCAAAGATGTCCTTCTTCAGCAGGCATACAATGCTCGGGCAATCATTTGGGCTTTCTGATTTCTTTTTCCAGACATTTCAGCCATAATTTTTTAAGTACCCCCCTCAGGAATCCATCATTTTTAGGCGGTTAATAGTTGTAAGACTTCTTTCAAGTATAGTTTCTTTTATTACTGGAAATAAATTGCATGTTCTGGTAATAAACAGTTTTTTGGTTTGTTTTTTAGTTTTATTTTTTGAGACAGGGTCTCACTATATAGTTCAGGCTGGCCTTGAATTTACTATGCAGCTGAGGCTGGCCTCCAACTCACAGTGATCCTCCTGCCTCAGTCTCCCAGGTGCTGAGATTACAGGCATGTGCTGCCATCCCAGTTTTTTCCAGCTATTTCTAAGATCCCTAAACTTCCTCAATATTCCCAATTTTTAAAACATGGCTTTACAACTACAAAAATTTATGACATTACCAAAAAATAAAAATTAGGTGTACTATACCTACAGATACATAAACATGACGAATTGAAAATAAAAGATGACCTCAGGTAGTGAAATTCTAATTATTCTTTAATTTTTAGTATTTTTAATTATATTACTTATGCAATAAAATGAATACCATCACCATTTTAAACTGGCTGTTTTCCCTTCCCTATACCTGGTTGACAATTATTAAGACAAACATGCACTTTAAGTCTACTCAGTTGTTGTCACATGTAACTATTTCAGGATGTTGGTTAATTTTAATGGGCGGCCAAACTTAAGAAACAAGTCACTGTAAAGTCTGTAAAGCTGTTTTTATTTCAAAGCTACAGACATCCCAATCTGTGGCTGTCAGAATCAGCCAGATGTACATTTTACGATAAACAATGCAGTTCCAAAATGGGCCGAAATCAACAAGCAAACGACTACTATTTCAAGGCACCTCCTGCACAGAGAAGGAAATGAGAATGGTTTCACAAGCTCAAGCACTGCCTCACAGAAGGGTTCAGATGATAAAGCAAACGACAGGGGTTCAGTGTCTTTCTTGGTGAAGTAAGAATGACCGCTGCACAAATCGTGATCAGAGATACAGGGTGGTGCATGGAGAGGTCTTTCCCCGCATTCCTGTTCTTCCTATCAACAGCTTTAAGGCAGGACATGGGAAGGAAGCGGTAGGTAGATAACGAGAACTAGCTAGACAACAGACACCCGTACCTATAAAGCAACCCCCTGTCCTCACACAGGACAGGCGCTTCTACTGTTGTTCTTATGCCTCCATGCTACACTCGCAATCTTTTTTAAAAAATGAAGTTTAATTTAGGTATACATACTGATCACGTTCATCATAAGGAATTCGTACTTGTAGATGGCATATCTTGTTTCTTTTTTCCCATTTCCCTACCTTCCCTTCTACTCCTCTTCCCCTCCTGATTTACAAAAGCTTTGTTTCCATTTTGAAAAGAATACATGAATTTGCTTTTCTAACATGTTTGTTAGTGGATGGATTACCACAATACACAGGACAATTTTTCTTTCTTTCCTGTGACGCCATACTAAATTCACAAGAATCCATTAAAAGATTCCATAGCCTATGTACAATATTAGTAAATAAAGCTAATATAACAATCCAAAGGAGTAAAAATAAACACCTTGCCTTTAGTTGCTAATCCAGACCACCAGATTCCTTAGATGAAAAGTCTCCACTGGGAAACTAAAACACCTGGTGTTTGAGAAAAGTAAAGGAGGGGGCAGCCTCCTAGGGCCTGGGCGGGGCACTGCGTCAATGCCATTACACGAAGGTGAGACACACAGGAGCTTGACGCGGAGCTTGTAGCTCTGGGGCAGAGGGCACACGTGCGAGGCCCTGGATTCCATCCTAAGCACCAAAAAACAAAATAAAAAGGTAGAAGGGGAACAGGAGACAGGTGCTACCAGTTTCTCTTTCAAATATTAAAAGAACGGAGTGAAAAGGGTGTTTCTTCTTTAAAGCAAAATACAATGAAAAAAGAAACATCTGGTCTACTACAAAGAAGAAAAAGACACAAAATCTTTATTTCAGCGTTGCTTTGTGAAATATTAATTAAAACCAACCCTTCTCCACTAATCTTGCTCAGAAGCTGCATAAAAGATCATGTCTAAACCAGCGTGTGTAATTCTAGAACAGGAAAAATGCAGGTGCTCAACATTTCCTTTCATACCATTTGCTGATAATTACAAATCATTTTAACCACCTTTATTCTTAAAAGACTAAAGAACAATATCTGACAAACAGAAAATGCCCAAGGAAAACAGAACATAACGAAAAAAGAAAATGCAAGACTTCCTTTCAATGAAAGGTCAACAACAACAACAACAAACCTAGCATCTTTTTGGGTGGGGGTGGTACTAAGGGTCAACCCAGGGCCTTACACAAGCCAGGCAAGTGCTCTACCAGAGCTACATCCCCAGCCTAGCATTAGTGTATCGAGCAGTAAACTAATCTTATTTTCTTTTCCCTAACATGACTGTTACCGAATTGTTCTATACTTTTCCTCAGTTTTTTTATTGTCCCATATTCTAATCTACTCATGCGAGGTAATTTAGCAGACCCTGTCTCAAAATAAAAAATAAGCCACATGTGGTCGTATCCCCTTCTAAAACCTTCTAAACCCTGGGGAAGTTAGAGGATGAGAATCTTAAATTTGAGGCCAGCTTGGGCAAAATAGTGAGACCCTATCTCAAAACACAAATAAAAGTAAAAAAAAAAATAGTGAAGGATGCCTAACACGTATAGGGTTCTGGGTTCAATCCCCAGTACCACACAAAACGAGACAAAGTAAAAAGGTGACATTTATCTCAGAATTTATAAAGGCAAAAATCTGAAAATAACCTAAAAATCATGACAAGTGTAAATTTATTTATGATATAAGCATTAAATAATAATCTGTTCATACAGAGCAGTGTACTCAACATTAAAAGATACTAAACTCAATGATTTAGATTTTATTTAAAATATTTACATGAAATATATAATCACAGAATGAATTTGAAAAAAAATCTTTTCTTCTCATTTTCTTTTTTTTCTTTTTTGAGACAAAGTCTCACTCACTACATAGACCAGGCAAGTCTTGAACTCAGCAATCCTCCTGCCTCAGCCTCAGGAGTGCAGGGTTTATAAGCATGTGCCACCATGCCCAGATCCAAATTTGAAAAATTTTAATGGCTAATAACTACCCTCTAGAAAGTATTACATGTGTTTTTTTTTTCTTTTCTTTTTTTTTTTGGTAACTTGTTCAAATTTTTACAATGGTCACATATGAAATAGTCTCATAAACTGTTTGAGTAAGACACAAAGCCAAGC
Organism: Cuniculus paca; assembly: GCA_004365215.1. Taxonomy (NCBI): domain Eukaryota; kingdom Metazoa; phylum Chordata; class Mammalia; order Rodentia; family Cuniculidae; genus Cuniculus; species Cuniculus paca. The sequence goes on from RJWT010034187.1 coordinate 6,067, forward strand.
ATGTTAGTACATGACTGTAATCCCAGCACTCCAGAGGATGAGGCAAGAGGATAACCAATTCAAGGCCTCCCTGGACTATTCAATGAGACCCTGTCTGAAACCAAAACATCAAACCAACCATCTTGTCCATATCCTCAAACGCTGACAAAGCCAGGTGTGGTGGTGTATACCTGTAATCCCGACACTGGGGAGCTGAGGTAGGAGGATCTCCATGAGTTCAAGGTCAGCCTGAGCTATGGAATGAGAGCCTATCACTCCAAAAAGCCCAAAATAATAAATAAATAATAGAAATAAAATAAAATCATAAGTAAAAAAAGGGTTGGGGATGTAGTTCATTGTGAAGGCTCTGAGTTCAATTCCCAGAATCATAAAATTAAAAAACTGAAGGGACCGGGGATTTAGCTCAGTGGCGAAAGCACCTGCCTGCCCAGTGTGAGGTCGTGAGTTTGATTTCCTGTACCAAAAAAAAAAAAAAAACCTGACAAAATACTGAGGAAATGCTAAGAAAAAAAGTATGCATAAACAAGAAAGGAAATAGTATTTAGTCTGTTTTCTAACAAAAAATAAAAGCACATGTAAAGAAGGAAATTTTAAAAAGTACACATCAAACTGTTCAATTTCTCAATGGGAGTAAAATTACAAGCACTTATACTTTGTTATAAATTTATATAATTCTGAAACAATAATAAATGTTTTTCCTGTATAAGCAATTTTCAGTAATAAAAAACTTTACTAATACCAATGTTTAGATTACAAATGCTATTTGCAAGGAAACATTAGCTCTAGAGTTCAATGAAAACCACTGCCACAAAACTAAGTATGTAGTTACTGGTTTGATGTAGACATTATGTCAAAGTTAACACTACTATTTTTTTATGCTTTATTATGACATTACAATTAAGTTACACTCAATTCAGGAATATTATAAAGCAATCACGTATTCTACAGTTACATATGCTGTTGTTCTTGAAAACTGTCTTGAAAATTGGCAGACACCCCTCTAGCAGAGGTATTTCATTAGCTTAAGACGTTAACTTTTGTGTACACGCCACCCCTTACTGGGCATACTAGAAACTATTCTCAACTCCATCTGAGGTCTGATTTCTCCCCTGCTCACTGTGGTCAAACTAGTGTCTCCCTTTTCTGTAACTGGTCATTCTGGAAAAAGACTTCATAATAATGTAGGAAATCAATATAATTTTAGTACTAAAACTTAAGCAGAGTCAAATTGGCTCCCTCTAAACAACAAAACACCTTAACATCAAATAGGGAAGAATCATCCATAGAGGGATGGAATGTTAGGGATAGAACTCAGGTCTAAAAATTCTGAATTCTAAATATAGATAAAGCAGTTTCCCAAGTCAACATTTGTTATCTTGATCTTTTCAACCATAAATCAGTGTCAATACTCAAGTATATTGTAAGTCAGAAATCTTAAATTTTTTAAGTAAAGAAAAAGAATTCATTGTCCTAACCTGGTCCACATAGAGATAAATCCCAATGGCCCTGAAATCAGTACTGGTAAGTGTGGCAACTTAGATCTAAAGTAGGCTTAGTAGCTGGGAGGTAGTATTTTAGTGTCAAGGATTTAATCACAGCTGAGTACATAAAGAGGTTTATGCTGTCAGTTCTGTCCTAACAATAGGAAGTTAAATTTCAAGGAGGAAAGATACAGGTACAGCACTGTACAGCCTTGCCTGTAAAATAATTAAAAGTTCAAGATCAAAAGATAAATATTACCAGGCACGATAGTACATATCTGGAATCCCAGCTAATCTCAGGAGACTCAAGCAGGAGAAATCCAAGTTAGAGGCCAGATTGGACATTTCAGCAAGATTCTATCTCAAAATTAAGTTAAGGGGGTAGGGGGTTGAGGGTACAGATTCGTGGTAGATCCCTTGCCTAGCATGCATGAGCCCCTGGCTTTAAGTCCCACTACAGCAAAAACAAGCAAGTAAATGTTAACTATGTAAAAATAAAGGAGAATGTAGACACTCTTTATGATACATAATTTGTGTTTCCCAGACATAGTGCTATGTGCCTAGAGTTCCAGCTATTCAGGGAGGTGAGACTAGAGGATCACTTGAGTCTATGAGATAATGAGGAGACTTGACAACACAGCAAGACCCACTTCTAGAAATTCCAGCGACTTGGAAGGAGGCAGGTAGGAGGATCCTAAATTTGAGACCAGCCTGGGCATCTTAGTAAGAGCCTGTCTCAGCGTGAAATTTAAAAGGGGCTGGGGATGTAGTTCAGTGGTAGAACACTTGCCTAGTATGTGCTAGGTTTGACTCCTCAGCAATGCAAAAGATACAGTAATAATAAAATATATAATTACCCTATGACCTAACAATTGCATTCTTAGGTATACATTCATAAGAATTGAGAACAGGGGCTGGGGATTTAGCCTAGTGGTTGAAGCACTTGCCTGGTAAACGTAAGGTCATGAGTTCGATCCTCAGTACCAGGAGAAAAAAAAAAAAGAATAGAGAACAGAATTGAAATATTTAATTCTTAAAGTGTTCACAAACTCTATCATCAAGTTTGCATCTCATTATATGTCAGACTGTGTTATTCTTTCCCTTTCTGATCCTTTTTTGAGTTGTTTGTTACTGGAAATCGAACTCAAGACCTTGCACTCACCAGGTGTCCCTTTTTGATCTTGTTCCTTAACTCCATCAACGTAGACCATATGTTCAATGTCTATATTCCTATAGTACAAGAACTGTGATGAATACAAAGTAGCAAGTCTGAGATGATTTCTTCATCAACTTTGGATTCAAATGAGAATTCAGAGCCTTAAAATAATTTCAATGCTGAATATCCAATTCAGGCAACAATAGTCCCTCCTTTTTAATACAGTTCTGCAACAACCTGACTTGGTTATGATAAGCCATTTAGCTCCTATTATGGTTGGGGTCTAGATGTCCCCCTAAAACCTTACTCAGTCATAGGCTGGGCTTTTTCAGAGGTGGCTGGTTCTAGGGTATGTGACAGATTCATGATGCAATGCTAGGATTAAGGTGCTGGGATTAAGGGTGTGTGATCACTAAATCAGTCCACTGATTGTCTTGGCACCGCCTTAATCCCAGTAGTCTGGATACAATACAAGGGACAGAATGAGGCTTGTCTTGTCAGGTCCCTTGCATGCTTGCTTTGCTACCGTCTGCCTTCCATGAACTGTTTCTTCTCTGCAATGCCCATCTGCCATGCCACCTTGCCTTGGAGCCAGCTGATTATGGATTTAAACTTCTACAAACTGTGAGCTAAAAATTTTCCTTTCCTAATTTGTAGGTGTTGGATATTCTGTCTCAGCAACAAGAAAAGTAACTAACACAGCCCCTTTTTTGTCCAATAAATAAACTGGAAAGAAAAATGCTAAAGTATCAAAATGCTGTGGAAATAATAAAATGATGAACAGTATCCTAAATGGCTTCACAAGTTGCTTCCTTGGAGCAAATGGCCTTTTCTAAATTCATTAAAAATGGTTTCAAAACAGTTGAAGAGAATCAAAACACACACATTTAAAGATGCAGAAGCTCTGAATAGTTCTATGATTTTGTTTTCTCAACAGATGTGCACTTTACAAGCCCTGAATTCACCAGATGCATATTAAATTAATCCGTGCTTTTAGTTTTTACATAATACACCACTCTGGTTTTATAAATGCACTGCCACATGAAAGCAGAATTCCTTTGTTGCTTTATAGTATTAAATATTAACAGATTATCTCCACTGTGCAAGGAAAAAATACATTAAGATTCACTTTAATGCAGCTAAATGTGTGCTACCTAAGTATAAGCTATAACTTCACCATTATCTCAATTGGGCAATTTCTATCTAGAACATGAAACACAACAAATTTGTTAATAACTAAGAATCCAGTGACACTAGATAACGGAAAGAAATAACACTAAATACTTCACACACTAAAAACTCAACCAAATGTTTGAATTCTAAGAAATACTATGGTAGTTTAGTAGTCCATTTACATTGCCTTCCTATTAAGCTATAAGTTCTTGATTCACAAAAATAACAACAAAAAAAATGAGTATAGTTACATCATAAACTGGGACTGCACTGGGCATCAGGAGGCCTGGACTGTGTCTGACTTATTAGGTAGCTGTAGGACTTTGAGCAAGCCACTTAGCCTCTGCATTTAAGCAGTCACAGCTGTAAGTGGAAGGGTCTAACTAGATCATCAACGTGTTTTCTTTTAGCTTTACTACTTCATAATCTATGAAATTTAAGAAACGCGAGCATTAACCAGATGGATCCCATTACTGAGAAACTGAATTTGCATATTGATTGATTTGGAAAGAATCTATTTCTGGTGAATCAAAGTGCTTTCGCACAAACAAAATAGTTTCATTATTATGTAACTAACTGAAAAAACAAAACCCACCATACAGAGCTATTAAACCATTCTTGCATCTTAACCAAGATAACCAGAATATTTAGATGTTATGTTTCCACTGAGGTTAAAAGATCTTAGAAAAAGAAGGTGTCCTTAGAATAAAGGACAGGACAGTTATGAAGACCAAATTAAAGATGATTCTAACTAACAATTAGTACTTAGGGCTGGGTGTGGTGGCTTACACCTGTAATCCCAGCACTTGGGAGGCTGAGGCAGAATCAGGGGGAAAAACAAACAAACAAAACCCAAACCAAGTAACTGCCGTATGTTCTCTCTTCCCTACTCAGTCTTCGGCAACTGAATCTTCTGGACAGTCTTCCATAAGTGTGGTAGGACGAATCAAGTCGTGAGGGAAGCCAGCCAAGATACTATACAGGTGAACGTTTAACTGATAAAACGTAAGTGGCAAAGACTTAACTTTGGTGACAGTTTAGAAATGCTGAATACACATCTCCTGTCACGCCCCTTTACTGCCTGCAACTGTCGCATGCCTGCTAACCAGGCATGGCTCACACTTCCTAAGGTTCTAATACATGTCAAAAGAATCAAGCACTTGTCAATTAACAACTAATAACCTTAAGCCAGGGGTGGTGATGCACACCTGTAATCCCAGCACTTGGGACGCTGAGGCCGGAGGATCATTGGGAGTTTGAGACCAGCCTGGGCCACAAAGTGAGCTCAAGGCCAGCCTGAATGGCATAATGAGACCCTGTCTCAAAAAGACAAGGGCTGGGGATCTAGTTCAATGGCCTAAGCTGTCAGTGCGAGGTCACGAGTTCGATCCCTGGTGCTGCAAAAAAACAAACAAACAAACAGACCTAGTATCAATCTTTTAGTAAAAGAAAAGGAGATTTTAAACAGTGCCTCTAATTATATCCAAGAATATTAGGAAAATCTCATCTAACCCCTGTCCCTAACCCCATCAAGGCAAAGTAGCTCAGTGGTAGAGTGCTTGCCCATCATGCCTGAGGCATAGGTTAGATGGGGGTGGGGTGGGGGTTGAACTAAAATAAACAAATTGAGTAACTTGTGGGTTTCCTTTTTCCTTTCTTTGTAAACACTGGTATTTAACTCAGGGCCTCAGGCATGCTAGACAAATGCCCTAACATTCAGCTATATCCTCAGCTCTGCCCCACAAAAAAACTTACTAAATTTTTTCAGAATAAAATTTTAGCTGGATGTTGTGGCACATGCCTGTAATCCTAACACTCTGGAGGCTGAGGAGGCGGAGCAACCTGAGATGGAGGTCAGCCTGGGCTACATAGACTATACAGTGAGACTCTGTCTCAAAAAAAAAAAAAAAAGAGAATAAAGTTTTTTGAAACAATTGGTCAGGAACTGGGGATGTAGCTTAATGGTAGTATGTGTTTAGTATGTATGGCGCTTGGGTTCAACCCTCCACACCGAAGGAATAACATATCACTACAAATCTATTAGAAAATGATTTAAAAAAAAAAGACAATAACAAATGCTGGTGTGGATACAGGGCAGAGGGAATTATGTTATGCCCAATGTAAGAGTTTCACAGTTTTTCAGATTTCAATATTTGATACAGCAAGCACATTCCTGGGTAATCACCCAAGGAGCTAAAAATTCAATGTCCACACTAAAACCTGCATGTGCATGTTTACAGGTTTTTTTTAAAATAATTACTAAAAACTGGAAGCAACTAAGACATCCTTCTTCAAAACATGAAGTGAACAAATAGCAAATAAATATATTTTTAAAATGCTCAACAACACTAGTCATTTGAGAAACGCAAATTAAAAACACTGAGATTCCATCTCACTCCAGAAAAAATAGCTATTACCAAGAAATAGACCTATAAGTAAAGCTGGTGAGGCTGTGGGGGAAAAGGAACCCTTCTCCATTGTTGGTGGGAATGCAGACTGGTGCAACCACTGTGGAAACCAGTGTGGAGATTCCTCAAAAAAACTACTCACTAGAGGTTCCATTTGACTCAGCTATTCCCCTCCTTGGTATCTTCCCAAGAGTTAAAGTGATACACGCACACTCACGTTTACAGCAGCACGGTTTGTAATAGCTAAATCTTAGAAACATTCCAACTGCCCACTGATGGATGAATGGATAAAGATGATGTGATTTTTATACACAATTGAGTACTAGACTGCCATAAAGGATAAACATGAGGCATTTCTAGGTAAACAGATGCAGCCTGAGATACTGGGAAGCAGGAAGAAAACATTCAAATTGGAAGAGAAAATGGGAAGAGAAGGAAGGGAAAAGGAGAAAAAAGAATAGAATGAAAAAATTTTGTAAATAAGGAGAAGGACTGAGGGGAAGGGAATGGGGAAAAAAAGAATCAAGATATATTATATACAGGTACAAATTCCTCATGAATGTGACCATTATATATATCAAATAATATTAATTTTTTAAAAAGAAAATAAGTATGAAGTGATAAACTGTGATACTTCCATAAAAATACAAAATTATTCAGTAATTAAAAAAAATGCACCCAGGTATAGCACAACACTTGTAATCCCAGCACTTTTGGATAGTGAAGTTGGAGGATCACAACTTTGATCTTAGCCTGGGCAACTTAGTGAGACCCTCCCTCAAAATTAAAAAAAAAAAAAAAGGGTTGAGTAAGTAGTTCAGTGCAAAGGCCATGGGTTCAATTCCCAGTACTGTGAAAGAGAGCAGAGAGAAAAAGAGTCATCCAGGTGCAAGAAAAGATAAAAGAATCTTAAATGCATACGGCTAAATGAAATCAAATCAACCTATATATTACACATATATATATATATGATATCAACTATACAACATGTTGGAAAAGGTAACACTATAGCTGTTAAGAAGATGAGTGGTTCCCAGTGACTTGGGGTAGAGAAGAGAAACAAATATGTAAAGCAGGAAAGCATATGGGATTTTTTAGACTGGTGAAACTATTGCATAAGATTCTGTAATGCTGGATACATGTCATTATGCATGTGTTGAAAGCCATGAAACTGTACATACAGAATAAAACCTAAAATAGACTACAGGCTATGGTTAATAATAAGGTGTCAATATTGGTTTGTTAGCTTTAACAAAGGTACCACACTAATATGAGACATTAGTAATAGAGGAAATTGTTGGGGAAAAGATAGCATATGGAACTCTATGTACTATCTGCTCAATTACTCCGTAAATAATTATTTTAAGAATGTTAATCATAAAAGGGGGGTGGACTAGGTGCCTGGTGTACTGGTGCACACCTGAAATCCCAGCACTTGGGAGGCTGAGG
>RJWT010034188.1:0-13731 GCA_004365215.1 Cuniculus paca
GATGCTTTTCTCCCCACCTGGCTAGGCAGCTCAAGTTACTCATGTAGTTCCCACCATCCTCACTCATCCTTGAACCACTCCTTTCTTCATGAGATAATAAATTCTCGGTGAGGCCTTGGATCAAGGCCTTTGTCCATATATCCTCACTTGGATGAGACTTAAGACCCCTTGGCTGCCCATAATTTTGAATATGTCTTAGTGTCTTTACTCTCACCGTGAGTTACATTAGAGGTAGTAGATTAAAATTAACTCACTGGAATTCCAATAATGTTTCTATGGGATTACAGATATAACTTTCTGGGTTACAATATAAACTAAAAAAAGGATTACAATATTTGGGTTACAATATACAGTATTTGGATTACAATATATAATATTGGTGTTCCTTTAAAACAAGGTGGGGAAGGAGACTGGGGAGAGGATTTCAAGTTATTTTTAAAGATTTGTTTCTTAATGATATATAGTATTTGGGTTTTCTCCCTGGTCTAAAAGTACTAACAACCCCCTCTCTCTGTTGCTACCATGGTTAAAGGCACTATTCCTTGTGAGTTCCCTGTTCTCTGCCAACACTTTGGTAATTATTCTCTTTAAGTAATAAACCCTCCTTCAATTAGCCTGTTGTGAGCATGCGTCTGTGTTCTTCCTGGCATGCTATTATTGCATGCTTACTATGGGACAGACAGGCTCTGCATGCTTCACAAACATTAACTCGTTTAATTCTCATGCACTCAAAAATATAGCTGCATTCACCATCTTTACAGATTAAGTGATTGGCATTGGAGAGTTCAGATATCATGCAGCTAGCAAATAGCATGGGTTTAGATTAAGACCAAGCAGCCTGTTCCTAATTAACCACTACATTAGGAAGTCTCTCAAATGAGTGATTTTGAATACATACAGAGGGACACAGACAGCATGGCCAATGAAAGATAGATAAATATGAATTAACATGGATATCGCAAAGTTCTAAGGTTGAGATAAAAAGAAAGTTTCAAAATCACCTCATTTTATGTGCATTTAAAAATCAATACACAAAACTAGGTTTAGATGGTTAATGGCTGTATGTGTGGCAAAGTATAAAACATGATTTTGATGTAAACTAAATGAATTATAACTGTTTTCTTTATAAAGAAAGAGATTTATGTAGGGAATAGATTTCAAGTTTATTTGTAATTATTTGTTTAAAGCAAAAAATGATTAATCTCAAAAAAAGAGAAAAAACTTTTGTCAAGTTTTAATTCTGTGTCGTGAGTACTCAAGTTTTTGTTGATTCATTTATTGTACTACAGTGCACACTTTCAAAAACTCAATTTGAAAAAGCAAACAGCAATGATAACAAAAATTGAAGAAACACAAGTATGAATAGTAAATAGGAAGTAAAAATATAAAGATTTAATGTGGCAAAAATTATTAGATTATTGATTGTAAGAAGGAGGATAAAGATGGAGGAAAGGTATGGTTGGGGTCAGAGGGTGAGGCCAAGGGTGAGCTGTTAAAGAGAGACCAGAGCAAGTCTGTGTGGGTAACTGAGAATGAGCCAGAAGAAACAGAGATTTGATGATAAAGATAGAGGCTATATCCAAAGGAGCAAGGCTCTGTTAGCTACAAGTGGGAAAATATATATTCGATAAGAGATGTGTGAAGAAGTTAAGTCTTAGAAAGGGTAACACCACAACCTCCAGTGAAGTATGCTACAAAAATTTGAAGAGAATTTATGAAGCGATTATTTCTGCAAGTGGAGGAATAAACTTACTAGAACAACCTAGAAGAATCACTGGAGAGGATCAAGCATCCATTTAAAGTCACCGTTCACAAATTTAACATGGATCTTATCTCCCTTGTGAGAAAACCTTGTGATTTTCTTCAAGAATATCAGTCACTTGATGAATTTAGTCCTTGGTTTTGCCATGAAAGATAAATTGGAGAAAGCAGGAGTGAAGGGTGTTTGATAAAGATTAGTTATCTTGGTTTCATGAGGTCTAACTTGGGAAAGAAGGGACATAAATACACAAGGGACATCAAAGCTGAAGCCTAATAGATTGGCTGCTCAATGAGGTCAAGTGATTATTTTATTGGGGTTACTTACTCTCAAAGAACACATTGTGTTGGGGGAAAATAGAAAGCTTAAATCTGAGATTTTGGTGAGGCAATTCTCAGTAATGGCAAAATCCTGAATGAGTCCTCAGTGGACTGAAACAAAGATAATTAGAAATGAATTAAAAAAATCCATAGGAAGAAGTACTGATTGGAAACAAAGATAATTAGAAATGAATTAAAAAAAAATAAATCCATAGGAAGAAGATGTTGGAAGTTTCCCCCTGGATACTGAGGTCACACTGAATGAAAGATTGTGATTCTGTATTGTAATCCTTGGAGAATAAAGAGGAGAAATCAAGAGGAAGAAGTTAAGTTTCGTTTTATTGAGAGTCAGCCATGGGTTACATAAATAGTTTCGTTTTTCTTGTATAACAAGAAGTCTGGATGTAGGCTCTCGAAGCTGACAGCACCCATGTAGGGCTAATGGCCTGTTTTTCTCTTTTCCCTAAGCTATCTTTAGTTTGTGACTTTTGCCATCATAATTGCTACCCTGTGAATACCAATATCTAACATCTAGTTTGCATCACACTCCCTTTTTTCTGGAAGGAAAGGAAGAGAGATCAATGTAGGAAAGAGAACTGGATCTTCCTTCCTTTCAAGTGCATTCTTTCAGTTTCTGTCCAGTCATTTCTGTTTATACCACATTAAATATACCCACAGACTTGATTAATCTTAGCTTCAAGGGCAATTTAATTTATTTTTAAAGACCTGGATATATTGTTGCTCTGTATAAAATCAGTTTATTTTGTTGCTTTGGAAAGAAAAAGGCAGCATGTAATATAGACAACTAGTAGAATATACCATGTGTTATATCCAGGGTATGTGACTCTTGAAGGACAAATTGATTTTCTAAAAGCACGGAGGCTTATTAATCTAAGCATGACAATTTATAGCAAGGACAAAGGCTCAATTACTTCATATGCCTGAGATCCACAGAATATGAGGAAACAAAACAAATACCAAAATATCCTTTAATTTAAGCTGCAGTTTAGTTTCAGTTAAGTCCAGGAAGTGATATGAATGATAATAGAAGATAAAGATACGAAGAGTAAGTTAATTTATAAAGCTAGAGATATTTAAGGGCCAGTGTATGGACATGAGAAATAAAAAGGGGAATTGAATCAAAATGGCATGAAGTAGTTAATAGTTGAACAGTGTGGCTTTATTTCTGGAGTACTCTGAAGTAAACAGGCTGCCTTAGCCTACTTTTTGTTGTTATAACAAAATACCCGAGACTGGTGATTTATAACAAACAGAGATTTATTTTCACTTATGATTCTGGAGTCTGGGAAGTCTAAGACTGGCCAACCATGTTTACTGAGAGTCTCATACTGCTTCATTTCAAGATGGGAAGAGGAAGGGCAAGCAGAAGCACGTGAAAATGGGAAAACACAAAGGATAACCTTGCTTTACAACAACCCACTCATTCCAAAACTAACACAGTACTGTGAGAGAAAGAACTCACTCACTCAAGAAGGACATTAATCCATTCATAACAGCTTCACTGCTATCACTTAAACAACTCTCAGTAAGTCCCTATTTCCCAACATGTTGAGTTTTGGTGGGGACAAACCAGGTTTAAATCATAGCAGGCATGCAATGAGGGATATGACTGGTTACTAAAGATATTCCAAGGACAGTATGGGAGTGTGTGTGTGTGTGTGTGTGTGTGTGTGTGTGTACTAGATGCTTAGTGTTGTAGTTTTGGTCTAGTTAGTCCTCCAAAGCTTCATGTAGTCATAGGTGGGGTTTTTCAGAGGTACCTGAATCTACAGTGTGCTGCTGGAATTAAGAATGTGTGATTACTAGGTCAGTCTACTGACTGGCTTGGCACTGCCCTAATCCAGGTATCCTAGACAGAGATAAAAAGGGGCAGAAGGAAACTGCTAAGGTCCCTGCCTTGCTCTGCTTCCTTCTGTCCACCATGAACTGTTTCTCTTCTGCATTACTTGTCTGCCATGCCACCCACCTTGGAGCCAACCAACAATGTACTGAAACCTTTATAAACTCTAAACCAAATAAACATTTCTTCCCTTAATTCTGGGTATCAGGTATTTTGTCTCAGCAATGGGAAAAGTAACTATTACACACAGGTTATTGGCTCTCAGGACAGGTGTTTGTATAGCTATAGATAGGCCTACTTGGGAGCTATGAGAGGGCCTATTCCTTAGGCTTTACTGGAAGTGAGGTGTTGTGTGTTGTGTGGCAGAGATGTTGACTACAATTTTTCAGGTTGTATGCTGTATGGGAACACATAACCAAAAGAGGAGACCAGGCTTGAAAATTCATCCTGTGCTGCACTGACCAAGAATGTACTTAGATGTTCATCCATCTGGGAAGACCTTTGTTTTCTATTTCTGTGTAAGGCGGTATCCCTGGGCAAAACTATATTTGGAAGCATTGCCAATTATTTAATCAGCTTACTTATATTTTCAATAACAGACTTAAGCACTCCATTCTGCAAGCTTTGAGAGACTCAAAGACAGATGAATCATGTTTCCTATTTAATCTCAAAAAGTTTAGCATATCCTAAGGAAATATGACACAAACAGCTGTAATTACACTGATGCAAAGAGCTCCAGAATGTTAGCAAATTCAGAGGTCATCTATTCAAATCCCTCATTCAGATGTGGGAATGAAAACTAAAAAAAAAAAAAAAAATGAAGAAGATAGATTCAAGATTGAAGGACTAATCCTGTGTTCAAAGAATTCTTCTTACTTTGTGGGAAGGGAATTAAATCCAAGATACACTGTATTTTGGCTTGGAAAGATGAAGAAAGACTTTGTTTTTAAAATGTCCTCCAGTGCTATGTTGGATAATATTATGCAGTGGAAACATGGACTTACAAAATGTTCTTCCAACAGAAATTGTTTGTCAGGGGACGATGGTGTTCTCCAGGGAAAAAGACAGTCTTTTAACCACCACTGCTGACCTTGAGGATAAATATTACATTAGGATAATCATACAAGAAAAGCAACTCTCACACAGCTATGTTGACTGTCTATTCCCTTTGAAGACTAATAGGACTCTTTGTTTTCAGTATTTCCTAGAGGAAAGAAGCATGGGGCCTGCACCCAGCATTTTACTCCTTCTAATTTAACCTATGTAGTGAGCTTCCTGGAGTTTCCATTTGAATCATCTTATTCTACAGCTGAGTGGTATATAGGTACGATGAGACCATTCCCTAAAAAGAATTCTAGCAAAAGATTTAATAATTCAATAGAATATGAATTTTCTACCAATAATTTTCCATAAATTGAATAGAGTGAGAGTCCTTTCTAAGCTTCTGTGCTTTCCCTCTTCCTCAGCTAAGACTGCAGCTACCAAAGACTCTCCCTCACCTTCTTTCTTTTACCGTAAATGGTCTTAGAATCATTAACCATTCATTTTCTTTCTTCCCAGTGTCAGAATGGGCTGAATCCTGTCCTAACTTTAACCTGCCCATCACTCACATTTCATTCACCCTTTAAAAAAAGTAATTATTAACCTTATTGCTACTGAAGCTGCCCATCACCTGCATGAAGGCTGTACTCATTGCTTCAGCTTCCTCAAATCCCAGTCACTAGCAGATGTCTCACAATTCAGGTTCTGTCCCTACAATTTCTTTGACACTGTTACCTTTGACTTACGCTTTCAGTCAACTAGCTTACAAAAACCTGACATAAAATGTACATTTCACGTCTTTGCTTCTGCCATAAATGGAATTTTTCTGCTATTACGTCTTCTAATTATTTGTTAATTATATATTACAACACTTCACTGATTTTTTTTTGTTGTTTCAGTTAGTTTTATCATTGATTTCCTAGAATACTTAAGACTTGCTATCAAGTGTTCTGCAAAAAGTTCCACCCTTTCCTTGACCAATTCTTACCCCTCCAATTGATTTATCTAGATTATATTGTCTATTACCTTTAGTGCCACATTTGGAGAAAGCATCTTTTTGCTTTATTCCTAATACTAGTGTAAGTTTTCCAGTGTTTCTCCATTGAGTATGATATTGGCTTTCAGATCTGTAGTTCTTTTTAGAATTGTAATTCTTTTGTTTTTTTGTATGCCTTTATTCTTATTAAAGAAATGCCACTTAACCTCAGTTTTTTAAAAGCATGTTAAATTTTGTGAGATATTTTCAGCACCCATGAAAATAATCATATGAGTTGTTCCATTAAAACTGATTAACATGGCATATGATATTAATGGATTTATACTGAACTAACTTTGAGGACTTAGAGTGAATTCCACTTCATTATAGGGTATAATTTTGTTAAGGTTGATTCTGTTTGCAAATATGTGTAGTATTTTCACATTCATATTTTCAAGTGATTTTTGTGTATAATTTATTTTTTGTGCTACCTCATTTAGATTTCTTTTCTTTTCTTTTCTTTTCTTTCCTTTTCTTTTTTCTTCTTTTCTTTTTCCTGATGTTCAAGATCAAACCCGGGGCAGCACATACGTGAAACAAGTGCTCTATTGCTCTGCCCCACCCCTGGAACAATCACACTTTGATCTAAATGTTAACCATATTTCAAAAAAGGAATTGAAGGCCTGAGAATGAGCTCAGTAGCAGAGTGTGTGCCTGACATGTAAAAACTTTGGGTTTAGTCATAAGCACATGTGTGCGCGCACACACACACACACACACACACACACACACACACGGAATCAGAAAGTTTTCTTCATGGTTAGTAGTTTGAAAATTTGTTAAGTATTGCAGCTGTGTCATCTTAGAAGGGTTGATTGAGCTTCCTTGTGAAATAAGTGGGCCTTCTGTTTATTTGCTTCTGCTATTTTTTTCCTGTAGATATTGTTTGGGCTATTTAAGTTTCCTAACTTTAAAAGGATCCACTTAACGACTTGTAATTCTCCTGAAACTTTTTATTTCACACAGGATTTTAAATATATACACTGCTTTGTTTTGATTGACTCTATTATGTTGTATGTTGTTTGGTTTTATTCTCTTCAAAATAAATTCCTTGAATATGCAAAAAAAAATATTTGCACAGTGGTCTAAAAAGAGTATCATTTAAATATATTTTTCTCATTGATTCTTTTTTCTTTGTCAAATTTTTTTTGTTTTTGTTTTTTTCGTTTTCTGAGACAGGGTCTCGCTATGCAGTTCAGACTGAACTTGAACTCACTGTGTAGCCCAGGCTGGTGTCAAACTCGGGTGATCTTCCTGCTTCAGCCTCCCGAGTGCCAGGATTACAGGCATTTGCCACAATGCCCAGCATATGTCAATTCTTGCTTTATTTGTGATTTATCCCATCTTCTTAAGTTTGCTAGTGCTCGTGGGTTTTCTTATTTATGGTAAAACTCTAGATTTGTTTATGTAGTTTGTTTACTATTTTTCTCTCATTACCTCATTAACTTTTGCTTCAATCTTTAATATTTCATTTTAGCTTGTTGTTTCTTTTATTGTTCCTTTTTATATTTTATCATCATTTTAACCAATAAAAGTATTTGGCACTGTAATTGTCTTTTACTGACCACTCAGTGTTTCCTCATAATAATTAGGATAACATAATGCTTTCATTATCATTAATTTTTGACGGTATGTTTTCAACATGTATCTTTTTCTTTTCACTCAAAAGTACTCGATAGTTGATATTGCTCAAAGTTACTTTTTCAAGTTCCAGGAGAAAAGGCCATTTTGTGTCAATTACTTTTATTTTTATTTTATTGTGATCACAGAATATTACTAGTAATATTTATACTTAATATAAAACTTAATAATTTCCTTTGCAAACTACTATATGCTCATTTTTTGTAGTATTCCATAGGCAGTTAATAAGAAGTTTTTGATCTTTATTATCAGCGTACTATTTGACATATATCTGTAAGAATTACTCTTTCTTTGTTGTTGTTTTTCTGGTTTTGTTTTTCTATCTCCATACTTATTTTTTGCTCACTATCTTGTACTGAGATCCTGTAGTAGTCTCTGATAATTAGTATGTTTCTATCTGAAAAGTGGTTACTGTTATTTAATGCAAAAATACCTATGATTGTTTTTGTGATTTGGGGCTTTTAAATTTTAAACATTATTTTCTTTGTCATATCTTTTTGGCTCAATTCATGTTATATAAGATTAATTTCTTTTACTTTCTTGTTGTTTACATCCATTGTACCTTGTTCATCTTTTTATTTTTGACCTTTCTGGATAACTTTGCTTTAAGTATGTGCCTTGATTGCAGAATATGGTCAGGTCTTATTTTGTAAACCTCATTAAAATGTTCCTAAAGACAATTTGTACCCAATTACATTTCTTGATATAATTTATATGTTTGGTCTAGGCTCTGTTATAATTTGTGTAACTATGAATATTAGGTGATATTTTCTATTTTTATTCTCTGTGAAATGTTTGCTCATTAATCTTCAGTGATTTTTATTTTTTGATATCTGGGATGGTTTTAATTTTTATTATGATTACTTTTGTACATACATATTTTTACTGGCTTTTATTTCCTGTTTATTATGTGATTTACCTGATTCTATTGGTATCTCACAAATTTTCTTTTTTCTTTTTTTTTTTTTTGTACCAGGGATTGAACTTAAGACCTCGCGCTTGCCAGGCAGGTGCTTATGCTGCTGAGTTATATCCCCAGCCCAGCAATTGGTATCTTAAACTCTAACTTACTACCTATGTAACCGTAATATAATTTTACCATTTTATTCTCTCTAATATTTTTATTTGATTGTTTCTCTGAAGAAGTCTTCATATCAATACTGATGAACCAAATTAAAAAATTATTTAAAATATGGGAACAACAATAAACAGAAGAAAAAGAGTCCCACAGCCAATATAAATATGAATAGAAGCTCAGGTTCACAAGTAATCGCCAAGGTGCAAATGAAAATATTATCTTTTGCCTATCACTAGCAATGTGATATCTTGGCAAAAATGAGAAGGAAATGATAATTTTATACATTTCTATGATGAGTCTATATCAGTCTGAACACTTTATGAGTTTGTAGTGTTGTATCTCATGATCCAGCAATTCCACTATGTAAATTGCATTATAGAGAAACTGCCTTAGGGAACATATATAGGGATATTAAATTACTTTTTCCAGGAGTAAAAGCAAATGTAAGTGACCTAAATGTTCAACAGTGAGTGTATAGAGGAACATAATTATTTTTGCATATCCCAAAATTGTTTCCAGCATGAACTAGAGATAGAGTGTAGGTTCTATACTTGTTATCTTTCTGTTGAGGCTTTTTAACCCTAACAACTTCATCTTCATCTAAAAGACTAGAGCTTTCTATCATTTTTAAAATGGTAATAATTATATCAATTAACTCACACTTTTATTGTGAGAGTTAAACATATAAATCCATGAAAAATGTTTTAAAATAGCTGTTAGAAAGAAAATGTTCTATAATGGTAACTGTCATTATAACCGGAAACAAAAATAAAACTTCATAACTGTGAATGAAAAAAGATGCAGAATATATTACTATTTATAGAAATCAAAATACATGCGAGGAGTGACTAAATGCTTTTCACGAAGCCATATGGTCTTAGTCTGTGCTCTTACAACAAAACAACAGAGTAGGTAATTTTTAAACAGCAGAAATTTATTTCTCACTGTTCTGGAGGCTGTTGAGCCCAAAATCAAGGCAGGTTTGGTATCTGTGAAGGGCTACCCTCAGCTGTCAAGGTGAAGCCTCATTGCTGTGTCTTCATAGAGTAGAAGGGAACAAGAAAATGAACTGACTTGCACAGAACTGTTATAAAGGCTCACCTCTCAGCAAGGAGAGCTTTATCCTTATAACTTCATCTTCCCATTTAAGGCGCTGCTTGTTTACTTGTTCGTACCATCACCATTGGCAATTAAGATTCAACACATGTGCCAGGCATAGTGATGCATGCTTGTGATCCCTGCTCCCAGAGACTGAGGCAGGAGGAGTGCTGCAAGTTTGAGGCCAGAGAGTTGAAGACTCAAAACAAAACGAAACAATTTGACACATGTATTTTGGAGGACACATTCAGAAAACAGCCCACATGGGTATGAAAATATGAACAGAGTCTGGAAGATTGCACATTAAAATCCTAATGTGGCTGGGTTTGATGAAAGTGAAAAAAGAATGGAAATGGGAGCTGCCAGTAAGGAACCTTCATTTTACCTTTTGTTTCTTTATTTCCTTAAACAAAGGAAAATGGGAAGCAAATAATATAACCTGCTGGGAGTATGTACTTCTAGTGGTAGAATTGTAAACTGATCTTGGTAGTTTTAAAATTTTATCAGAATGAAAGCAATTAAGAAACATGTAAGGCTAGGACTTCGTCTCTGTTTACTCTGTGTGCTCCTATCTGGTCTTACTGAGAATCTCTGCAGCAATTAGGGAAATTCACTGTGGAGAAATGACTATTTATCATCAGTCACGAAGTCCCAGAGGTACCAGATCAGAAATTATAAAATGCGTCTCAATAAAGATGTGTCTAATGGTTGAAATTCAGACACTTATAAATAACTTGGTTAAGAAAATAAAATGAAAATGAATCTGAGCATCTCTGAGCAGGAGGCCTTTTCATCTGAAGACTCCTCCCACCCCTCCCACCTCCACAGCTCACGCCTGCTTTCAATGTGTGTCTTAGACTCCTCTGTGGGACATCCCCAAATTCTTTCCCTTGTTCCATTAGTCACCACTCTTGTCTACCCTGTTGACCTTCCATGAAGAGACTGCAATCACTCAGAATGTGATGGCCTGTTTTTAAGTATTTATTGCTATTGAATTTTGTACTTTGGATTCTAGTCTGTTTTTCATATTTTTTTTTTCAGTACTGGGGTGTTGAACTCAAGATCATTACACTAAGCTACATAGCCAGCCCTTTTTTATGTTTTATATTGAGATGGAGTCTTTTATTTGGCTAAGTTGCCCAGGTTTGGCTCAAATTTGCAATCCTCTTGCCTCTGCTGCCCAGAGTGTTGATATTACAGGTATGTACCACTATTCCCAGCTAACTTTTTTTTTTTTTTTTTTTTTGCGGCACCAGGGATTGAACTCACAACCTTGCGCTTGCCAGGCAGGCGCTTAGGCCGCTGAGCTAGATCCCCGGCCCTTGTGTTTTTGAGACAGGGTCTCACTATGCCGTTCAGGCTGGCCTTAAGCTGATTTTGTAGTTCAGGCTGGTCTCGAACTCACAATGATCCGCCTGTCTCAGCCTCCCGAGTGCTGGGATTACAGGCGTGAGCCACCACGCCCGGCTTACCCAGCTAATTTTGATTCTTTAATACCTCATCAGACTAAATTTTAGGAGACAGAAACCTGATTTGCACTTTAAATATTTTTCTGTTATATTTATTTTATTTAAAACTTCAGATCAGAATATAATAAATTGACTTCACAAGCCAATAACAGGTCTTAATCAACAGTTTGAACCTAAGGATATATGAGGAAGTAGTCACAATGAATAATTTCAGATAATAGGGAAATTATCTTTAATTCCAAATTTAATTTTTTTCTTAGAGATTCTGCAAAGCTGCTTATATTTAGCTTGGACTCTGGACTACCCCCTTAGACATTTACATTGACATATGGATTTGTCATCAGTTTGAGCCTCAATAAGAGGAGACACAATTCAGGTAAAGGTTGGTAGAAACACTCCCTGAGTTATAAGAGGCAGGAAAAGATTGAAGGGGAAGGATGCATGGGTGTATGGAGAGGGAGGTGTCCAAGGAATTATCTAGTCTAGTCATCAAAGTAAGGAATTATCAGAATAACAGAATAAGTGTTACTGGCTTCTCAGGTCTATAACCTCACCATTCCTCCCAGAAACCAAGGGAGGTTTCATTTATGCAGAGGAAGCTCTGTGGGGAGGGAGGGGCCTCATATAACCAGAGTTCACCATTTCAGTCTCTTGGTGTGCAAGGGTCTGTTAGAGTAAGAAAGAGATGAATGAGGGATACAGTGAGACAACAGACAATTCCACTCTTGTTTTATACACCGCCCCCTCCCCAACCCTTCCCTGCTCCTTCTCTTCCCTGTGGAAAGAAAACAAAGCAACCTCCTGAGGCCTACAGTTGCATATTCTGTCCCTTCCTCTGGGTCGAGGAGAGGATGGGGTGACAGTTATATGCCAGGCATAAAGAAGTTTGGAGACACGGTTTGTCTCTAAAAGAAAAACAAATATTCTTACTTTTAAAGGTCCATTTGGGCTTGCTAGTTACATTAGGAGAACTGAGATATAGTGGATAGAATCATCTTTTCTCACTTTTTTTGCACTAATTCTGTATTAAGATTTCTGTGTGTGGTATCCCTGATCATTTTTAATACTACTACATAGATAGGAATTCATGAAGAGTGTATAGTAATTATTTGTGTGTTTCTTGATTCATAAAGATGGTGGTTTTTGTCTCCTCATCCACTCAGCTCTGGAAAATCTTGCCTGGTGCCCCTGGAAGGCTCCCAACACCTTGGCCTACCCCTCTTCCTGCCTAGCTTACTTATACCATGTTGGTAGATATGCTTGGGTCTCAAGAGCAGGGAGTTTTATTTTTTAAGGATGTTAATACATGTTTATGACACAAAATGAATATATTCATTGTAGGGAATTAGTACAGATACATATAACATCTTGATGCTTTTTAGTTTCCGTTCCTCTCTCCTCCCTTCCATCTCCCTCCATCCCCAGAGGCCTTTCCCATCTCCACAAATCTATATCTCTGTTTCCCATCATCTTTCTTTCATTGTGCTCTTTAAATTATTTATACTTTGGATTTCTCATATAAGAAAAACCATGCAACATTTAATCTAATTCCCCACATCAGAGTGCTTAGTACATGGTGGATACTCAGATACACATTCCCTCCACCTTGAAAGAAGCACACAGTTCCTTTCACTGTGAAACAAAGCTTAGCTAGGTGATCTCCAGGGGCCCTTGTCTATCACTTTGACAGATCTGAAGGGGCCTGAGGCACTTTGCTTTTCAGGAAAGCCCACATCTTTGCTGTGGCTGACCTGAGATTACAGAGTTCAGACATGAAGGGCCTGAGCACAATTTAGGGCCTAACCCTGCCCTTAGCTGATCAGCAGCAGTGTTGTGATAAAACAGAAAAGCTTCATGCAGTTACTGCAGCAAGCAGGGAAAGGATTCCAGCCTCCACCTCACACATACTTGCTGTTGCTCTCCAGCCTGCAACTTGCTCTAAAGCTCCGGATTGGTCCAGCAAGCCACAGAGGGCTGGAAAAGAGCCTGTATATATTGCTCAGCGGGAAAGACAGCCCCAGTGTTGAACTTTTCAAAGACCCGTTTTGCTGTTAAGAAGTTTTGTTTAAAGCTAAGGACCTAACCCACTTACCAAGATGTGCAAAGGACTCGCAGCTTTGCCCCACTCATGCCTGGAAAGGTGAGAACCACATTATTTTAGTTTAAAAGATGAGACTTGCTGAGTATTTACTTGAGGGAGGATACCCAGAGATAATAGCAGTATTGTACTTTGTGGCTAAACTGAGGTCAACCAGGTTCATGATTGCAGATGAGGATTTGCTTTTTATCTGTAAAAAGGACTGAGATTTTCGAAGATCCTAGCTGGTGCCAGGAGCGGAATGTTTTATACGTTATTTAGTATCTAGAACATCATTTTCTACAAGGAGATACCAATTCTACAAGTGCTTATTCCGTGTAAAAATCATTA
>RJWT010034189.1:0-13738 GCA_004365215.1 Cuniculus paca
TTTTTAATGTATATTTTTGATAAATCATAATGAATCTGCCTCAAACATATACTCACTTTATCACCATTTGAACTGTCCCAAGCATAAATTATCTTTTAATGTAAAATTTTCATTGGCTTACATTGCAAAGTTTTTGTAGATTTGTCAAACACAGTATAATTTCAATGGGTAAACAGTTACTATGCATCACATTGATAAACAGTTAAAGATTAAATACATTAAAAACCTATCTAGCAACTGACAAGCACTCTAAAGCAAAAGTCAAGATTATTATGTACATTCTATGAAAATCACAAAAATTTTTAGGGACTAAATAAAGGCAACGTAGACAGCATAAGAAAGAATGTACAAAGACATTTTCTCATGTTTTAGGGAGCCTACAGCTCCCAGAGCACTAGGATTAAAAGTATGCACCACCATGCTCAGCTGGAAAAGATATTTCATCACTCTAAAAATATTTTACAAAGAATATAACTTTAATTTTAAAATCCAAAAGAAATAACTAAAATAGACATACATTTAAATTAACAAGACCAATTTCCAACATCATTTTTGGGCAAGAATAAAATATTTTGTTAGGCCTCCTCAGGATTAAGCCAAAGTCCCCTGCAGGTAATGAAGAGGACATGGAAGGTGCACAGTCTGGCTGAGAAGATGTGAAATTGAAGCCCCAGAGAGCCAAGGAACTCCAGTTATTCAAATAGTGTTTATTCTAACACTAGAGGAATCCCACTCCTCTAGTACTGGAAAGAATTAAGGAATCCTTATATCTCTGAAAAATATCTACTCTCAATAATCATGGGTTGAGCTAGGATTCCCTATCATGCCTAAGAAAAAACATTAAGCCCCACACTCTACAAATTCTATGCTAAGCCCACTTCGATCACCGACATTTGTAAGGCTAACTTTGGTAAAATTACTATATCCCTCCTGATGAGCCACAGGAACACTGCACCAACAATTACATGTTATTAAGGACGAATAATCTTGTTTTAAATATGTGAATACAACACATCTACATGATTGTCAGTACAAGGTTCACTCTTAGACACGAAGGAAGATAACTCTTATTTTTTAGAATTTTTTTAATTCACAGGTCAAATTGTATGTATTTAGCATGTATGATGTCTTTCTAAATATACATACATATATGTTTTTGCTGTGGAATAGTCAAATCTAGCTAATTAACATTAGCATTATGTCACATAGCTATTGTTGTAGTAAAAACACTTAACATCCAATCTTTGCACTTTTTAAGAACTCAGTATATCATCATTACCTGTAGTCACCATGTTGTATGACAGAGCACCTGAACCTGTTTTTAAACTTTTATTGTGGCAAGAACACAAGACCAGAACTGCTCTCCCTAAGAGATCAACTGCATAATTCAGCATTTCCCACTAGAGCCACTATGTTGCACAGTAGCAAAGATCTCTGGAACTTATTTGACAGAACTAAAACTTTCTACCCACTAAACAGCAATTCCCTGTTCTCCTATCACAGTCCAGAAGACCACCATTCAACTCTCCACTGCTATGAGTGTGACTAGTTGAGAAACGTCATTCAAGTGGAATAATGAAGTCTTTCTTGGACTAACTTGTTTCATGTAGCAAAATATTCTCTAGGCTCATTCACAAGTTACAGGATTTCATTACCTCTTTAAGGCAAAATTATATTCATCACATATAGATGTGCAAACATATCCATATGTCTTTATTCCACGTTTTCTTCATTCATAGGTTGATTGACATTTAGGTTGCTTCCATCTCTCAGCTATCATGTACAATGCTGCAGTGAACACAGGAATGCTACTGCCTTCTCATGATCCTGAATTCAATACTCCTGGATATGCATCCACAAGTGAGGTTACAAGATCAGAAGCTAGTTCCATTTTTAATGTTTTGAGGAACTTCCATACTGTCATATATAGCAACTCTACAATTTTTCATTCTCTCTACAGTGTACAAGGATTTTAGCCTCTTCAAAACCTTAATAGCAATCCATATGTATACACACACACACTTTTTTTAAAAAGAGACATGTGGTGATATCTTATTGTGGTTTTGAGTCTCGTTTCTTTCATGGCTAGTGGCATTGAGTACCTTTTCATGTCCCAGTCAGCAGTTTCCATGTCTTTTTTAGAGGAAAGTCTCTTCGATTTCTTTTAGAGTTCCTTACCCACTTTTGAAGAAAACAAACTTTAGGTTCTCTCATCAAAGAAGAGCTAACTATCTGAAATGATGAACGTGTTAAAATGCTTATCTGTAATCACCATTCATGATAGGCCCATCAAACTACTATGTATATGTATTAAATTTACACAATAAAATGTCCATCTGTTTTGAAATTGGATTATTAGTTTTCTGTAGTTAAACTGTAGAAACCCTCTATGTATTTTATTAAACCTCGATCAGATATATGAGCTACAAATATTTTTCCCATTCCATAGGTTGCCTTTACGCTCTGACATTCCCTTTGCAATGCAAAAGCTTCACATAGTACTATTTATTTTTACTGGATTTGTATTTGGGGTAGTATCTGTGAAACCACTGCCAAGACCAATATAACAGATCTCTTTCCCAATGTTTTATGAGGTTTTTTTGATTGTTTTGTTTTGTTTTGCTTTATTTAGACAGGGTCTTGCTATGTAGTTCAGGCTGGCCTTGAACTCAACAGTGATTCTTCTGTCTCAGCCTCCTGAGTGCTGGGATTCCAGGCTGTTTTATGAGTTTTATATCTTCAGGTCTTAGTAAGTCTTTAAGCTACTCTTGTATTTAAAATACATGTTTTTAACCTATTTTCATCACTAAAGACAATGCAGATACAAAGCCATGTTCTATACTTAAATCAAGCTCTAAAACAATGTATTCTTTAGGAACTATGTATTGCTTGAAAACATACAAGCTATCTACAGCTGTATTTTGCCCATGTCAAAAACTCACAAATACAGCAAAAACAGCAAATAGATTCCATTCAAAGATTAATGGAAGGCTTCATTTCATGAAATATCCTCAGGAACATCTGAATGTTTACTGTTGGTATTTCCTAAATACCTCATAAATAATAGGGTGACTAGGATATTTCTGCTATTTAAACGGTAACTTACGGACACTTCCTTAGAGAGTTTTATAAGTAGAAGGTACCAAATATACTGAATACTTATAAAAGCAAGGGAAAAACATCTGCAAGCTGGTCATGAGATATATACATATGTATGTATAACTAAAGAAGGCATGTTTTATATTTATATTTTCATAAGCATAAGAAGTTGGTTAGAGTGATATGTCAGGAAAAGGGACAGATATGTGCAAAAATTGATTTTGTGTATAAGTTAACTTTCTTTCAGGGAACTCTACTTTTGCACTCTCAGTCCCTAACTGGCATTAAACACAATCAAATCCAGGTTTAGCATATGGCTTAATCATGTAATTCTAATGTCTTGCTAGACTGAGTCAGAGACAGACATGAGATTTCCATGGAACTTAATGAGACCTATAGAGATTCGCAGGTTTTCTTTTCTGTCACACGACTTGCGACAGTGAAAGCTTGGATCTATGACAGGTTACCATGCTGACTCTAAGAGTGAAGCCGATACAGTGGAAATAAAGCTAAAAGATGACAGAGTATGTGGTTGAGTTCCTGTTGCCTGAGCTAAAGCCAAGCACTAGCATTTTCAATTACATGAGCTAATAAACTCTCTTTTTGGATTCAGTTTGAGACGGGTTCTCTGTCACTTGAAACAAGAAGGAGCTCTAATTTATGCAAATATTTGCTTCTACTTTAAATGCGTTGAATCTGCAAATCTATGTCAGAGCAAGCCCTTAAGAGGAAACAGGTTGCCGATTATTGGTATATACGATAACTAGTGAAGACTTGATTATGCTTCATGTCAGTTTCAGTTAGTTCATGGACATGATTAACAGAGGTGAATTAGGAAACTTTCTCTTTCAAGACTTTATTTCATGTGGAAAACTTTTATTCCACATGAAATATACGCTTTTCTCAAGAGATATAATAATTTACTGTGCTCGGAGGAATAGTGGAATGCATATAAAATTAACTGCTATTTAGAGAACTCCTTCAGAGTTTTAGATTGAAGGTTTTATTTACAGTATATTTATATGCAATTATTAAGAAAGCTCACATTATTTGCACTATTTCACAAATAATGAGTCAAATACTCTCTAAATTTAAATCAAGCCAGTAGCACAGAATTAGCCTTATTTCAAATAAAAATCGAGTGATATTTATATAGAGTGTCTACATGCTTAGTGCTATGCTAACCCTAATGATCTGGTTGATGCTATGTAATGAAAATGTTTATTATCTTTTAATAAATATTACTGTGTAAGTTCTCTTATCCTTTCTGTTATCTTCCATCTCCTCCTCCTCTACCAGTATAATGCAAGGTAAAGACAAAATGTGACATTTAGCTGTCCTTGATCCTATTTACAAAGTCAACAATCAGATACCTGTTTACAACTAAGTGAAATGAAAAGCTTCATTACAAAGAAATCTTAAGGAAATAGTGAAATATCAAACTTTCATCCTAAGGTGGTACAGAGAAATTTTTCTAAAAGATGGGTAAAGCTCATAATACATAAAAACTGCTAAGTAGCACAGAAAAATAAAAGTGGCCTTATTTGCATGAAGCCAATATACGAGTGTTCAAATGTGGATTCCTAGGAACAATGAAGGTTGCTGATTTCTTTTTTTTAATGGTAGTATACTAAGGATTGAACCTAGCACCGTGTGTATGCTAAGCTCGCATTCTACCACTGAGCTACATCCCTATTCTTTTTTTTTTTTTAATGTTATATTGAGGGAGACAGAGTCTTGTTAATTGCCTAGGCTGACCTCAAACTTATAATCTTCCCGCCTCAGCCTTCCAAGTAACTGGGATTATAGGTGTGAGCTACCATGACCAGATGGCTTTCATAGATTCTCCATCATTACTAAAGATTGGTCATTCTTCAGGGATGTGGTAGGAAACAAAGAAACTACATTCAGTGAATAACAAATGTATAAGAGATCTTACCTAGTACAACCACGATGGAAATCAGTGGAGAGACTCCTTAGAAAACTAAAACTAGAAATTCTACTTCACTCAGCTTTCCCCCTTCTAGGTATCTTCCTAAAAGAATTAAAGTCAGTATATTACAGGGATACGTGCACACCCATGTTTACAGCAGCACAATTCATAACCATTAAATCTTGGAAACAGAATATACAGTATGTCTGTCAACAGATGAATGGAAGAGGAAAATGTGGTATCTATACACAATGGCGTATAGTACCTCTCTGCCATAAAAGAAGATAAATTTGAAGCATTTGTGGGCAAATGGATGAAACTTGAGAACACAATGTTAAGTGAAATAAGTCAGACCCACAAGCTTCAATAGTCCATAGCTTCTCTTATATGAGAAAATTTCCCCTAATATACGTGTATCAAAATAGATGATACAAAAGGGCAAGTAGGAAGAACTCCAGATAATTCCTGGATTTATCTATTCTACTGTTTCAAAAATATTTTAATATATATGCTAAGTTGCTTCACTTATACTACCATTTACCCTTAGCTCATTGAAGAGAAGGTTTTATGCTTTTGTCTGTTTCTTCTTTTTAAGAGAGTCTTTTTATCTATAACTTCTCCTCTTCAGTAACATTGTGGCTATTTTAAGATTATGACACACAGTATATTAACTACTACTATTTATTTTGTTTTGAAGTTTTCATTTTTTACATAAAAAAGTACTTCACACCAATAAAGAAGAAAAAGAAAACTTTATTGCTATAATGTAGAGTTTTTCAACTTTGGCACAGTTTACATTTGGTATCTTTGTTACAGGTGGCTGTGTGGAGCATTTTAGGATACTTAGCGGTGCCCCTGATCCCTGCCCCTTACCCGTCAATAGCATTTCCCATCTGTGACAATCAAACATATGTGCGAATGACAAAAGTGCCCTTCTAAGCAAAATCTGTCCCAACTGAGAACCAATATACTCAAAATGCAGGACTACTTAATCGTCAGAAGCCTGCCAGAGTCCCAAAACAGCTAGCTGGAATGCTGATGATTGCTCCATACTATTCTCTGAATGTCACATTTTTCTCCTCCGAGACAAGGTCTCACTATGCAGTCCAGCCTGGCCTCGAACTCATGGAGATCCTCAGCTTTTAAAAAGCTGAGGTTACAGATGTGCTTCACCACGCCTGGCTGAACATTGCATTTTAAAAGCAAGACCATCACCCAAAAACCATATTATTTAGCCACCAAACTCAGGTGAATTAATAAACAGATATCCTAGGTCAACTGCCATCACATCTATCCCAGATACACATAAACCAACTTATCTTCAATTTTTGTTTCCTCTTCAATTTTAGAGTTACGGAATACTCACACAATCTTATGTATTAGATAGTTGTGATATTCAGGTCCTCTTTTATCAAGATCCATGACATCTCCTCTCACGTCTCTTATTTATTTGGAACTCCACTACTAACTCATTGCCACTGGCGATGAGAGTTCAGTGAAGTCCTTCTCACCATCCTCTGAAATCCACTGGGTAGCTCAAATCATCTCACATGCTGGTGACATTGCCACCCCCAGATACCACCATGGACAGGTAGCACGAAAAGTGACAACTTCTGTCTGATCATTACACCTCACAATGTAAGAACAAGAGTAAAATGATGATGATAAGTAATGAGATGTGGCAGCTGTTTATGAATGAACAAAATAATAAAGTACCGAGGACCACCAGAAAGCATAGGAGCAGAAGTATACAGTAGTAATGAGGATGTGATCCATTTGGCAGAAAACTCAAAGGTTTTATATAAAAGCTTTCAAAGAAGGGCTGGTGAATAAAAATCACACTATGGATGAAAATATATGATGAATGTAAAACACTGTAAAGAGATTTGGAACCATTTTGATTCCTTGCCTATTCCTTTGGTACCAGGAGTATTCCTGTGCTGTGCTGCTTTTAAGGTTCACATCCTACTGGGGAGGAAAAAAAAGGAAAAAAGGTTAAAGAGATCCTAGGAGATTCTTTAAATATCCAACTAACTTTTATTGACATTAGCATGCTGGGGGAAAAGTTTGTGGTCTATATCCATCAGGGACTAATCTGGAGATAGCATGCAGCAATTTAAACAGAGAAAAATCATTTCAGAGCAGATTTCAGGAAGGAGCAGCTACTGCCTAGGAAAAGCAGACATCACTGGACATGAAAAGGGCTCCATGGTTGGAGTAACTCGAAATCCTCCCTCCACAGCACCAGGGATTCATATGAAGCATGAGAAGGTGCTGGGGAATCTGACCAAGAGAAGGCAGTGAATCCTGCTGATCACAAAGCGCAGCAGAAAACAAAACAAAAAAAACGTGCTGTGAACATCTGTCCACACAAGGACAGTGGACACCAGGACAGGAAGGAAGGTCCCTTTGCTCAGCAGGGATCTTCCTACCCTTCTTAGCTCAGCACTGACTTGCTGCACAGCAAGCCCAGATGATGAGGGCTGGATTTGGAGCTAGAGGCCATAAATTGGTAACTCAAAAAAAAAAAAAAGCATAATGTTCTTTTCCACTCCAACAGTGAATATTTATACTTTCCATTGGCCATTTCCCAACTGTTTAAATATCCTGAGAAGTATGGAGTAGCTTTGCCTACTTCCCTCACCCGCTTGCGCCTCTCCTTGGAGGCTGCTGCAGTACTCTGCACACATTTGCGACACTCTCAAAGCCCTTGTTGAACTGAACTGAATTACGTCAGAGCCTAAAATGCCTCTAAAAGGATCAAGCCACTCCAAATCAAAAAAATACCTTTTATCTAACTCATGAAGGTACAAAAGGCCCCGACAGTGAGCTCATTAGATTTTTTTCTCCATAAGGACTGGGATTAAAATTCTTGCCCAAAATACAAAGTAAATTTGAGTATGAAATGCATTTTTATACTTGTGTACATCAAAAGGATATCCCTCCACCTGTACAGTCTTTCTCAGCAAAGAACTGATAAGGAAAAATATCCCCAGTGCTTCGAATCCTACATATTTACTTTCAAACATACATAATGTAGACTCAAAGGAAATGTCTGAATGTATAAAATATATCTTGCAAATTGAATTTAAAATATTTTAAAGAACAAAGAATAAGATAAATATTAATTTTTCCTCTGGCTTTTACTTTTCTAAAATATGGAGACAAAAAGATTTAAAAATATGTTTAAATCACTTTATATTTTATTAAACAGTTGTGGCCACTATAGTGGGAGAGATGTGTAATGAAACCACACAGTGATTCCTAATGTGGAGTTCATGCAAAGCTCTAGGGCAACAAGTCTAGAGATCTAATGTGAGGACTGCAGTACACATAATCAAATTGTATTGTATTTGGAATTCATGCTAAGTCAGTAGATTTTTACTGTTCTTTCCACAAAAACCAAGTCACTCAAAAACAAGTAACTATGTATGCCAACAGACATATTAATTTGTTTCAGTATAACAACCATTTTATTCTACAGATGCATACTATAGTACCATGTTATATATGCCTTGAATGTGCACAACAAGATTTATTTAAAAAAAAAAGAGTTCCAAGGGGGCATACAGAAAGGAAAAAGCAAATTCGGCTTGGTCACGAAAGCAAGTGAATCACAAAAATGGAAGCCACAAATAATAATGTAAAGAAAAATTATTTTGATTATTTTAAAAGTATGAATTAGCTAGATGAGAAACAAATGAAAACATTCCAGGCAGAAGCCCAGAAATAACAAAAAACAATTAAATCTAGTTAGATTAGCTGAAACCAGGATAGACTGGGCGCATTACTGTTGGTAACCCTGGGCAAATAATAACAATAATTATCACTTTTGGTATTATTTCTTTGCTAAAGAAACAAACTTCAAACAAAACAAAACTGAAACAAAACATCAAACATACGGAAAGTAATTTTTGATCTTTATCTATCTGATATTATTTTCTAGGATGTTATCAGAGTCACCAAAACTAAAAAGATAAACAATCATAACAAAAGCACCGATTATGTGCAGGAACTACTGTCACTCCCAGGAAGAAACTGAATGGCGGGTAGTTAACATGCTTTCAGGTTTTTGCTCAGGTTTTAACTCAAATCTACAGGATAATAGTGGAATCTTCAATTTTTTTCCCTATAAAAAATGGACATAATATTAAGCTAGATTTTCTCTGTTCTAGAGCCCAAAGCCTTTTTGACTTAGGGTTTTATTGTGAAATGTAAGGTATGCATGATTATAATTTTAAACAATATCCAGTACGTGATACAGTAAATAATGCAAAGATTAAGGAAGCCTTAATTTATTCTAATCCTGTCTCAAGCACCAAACCTCACTGAAAGTCACTTTAATTCATGAGGGTAAATGAAATCAAAGTCAGTGTAAAAGTAAAGAGCAAGAAAGACAGTACTGAGATTTGTTGTTAGATGATAGTTGTATCAAGACTTAAACTTAATTTCAGCAGCTGAAAATTTTACGTGACTAATGTTAAAGAAATGTCACTTCTGTTTGTAAACATGATGAATGGAGAGCAGCTTGCATCCATGATGGGAAAAACTAAATATTTCATTACATACAGTATTTTTCATTGTTGTGTTTGTAAATTTGAAACAATTAAAAGTACTGAATGTCAGCACGTGCTCTTAGTCATTTTCCCTGAGAGGCAGAGTGTTTTTTTTTTTTCTCTTCTTCTTCTTTTTTATTCTCTATTTGGCTGTAGACCCTTGAAAGAAAAAATTATTTTCTACCCTATTCAAACACAGAACCATGCACTTCTTTTTAATCAGTTTTGAACCTCAGAATATATAAAAATAAGCAATAAGTTGCTAATACTAGGAAGAATTCAATAATACAAGCAAATCAATGTCTCCAGAAGAAATGGCAGGCAAGTATAACTTACTCATATTCTTTTTTAAAGATGAATTCAAGCTGGTATTAATAATTCATAAAATATACAACCTCATGAACGCACAAAGAAGTACAACATAGCCCAGAGAAATGAAGTGGGATGGAAATACTGATCCCTACAATTTTTTTTCAGTAAATGCAATAATAAGGTGTGCCCTCCCAACAAATAATTCTCACAGTACAGTAATGCCATACTTATTCATGGACAGCCCATCTAGGATACCGAACCACAGATAGTGAAATCCAGTCCTCAAGTTAAAAAAATCAGAAGAAAAATTACCAATCAAAGAAAGGATGGAAAAAATCAAGCAGTTAAATCCCAAGTGCCAATCTGAAGAATGCTTTTTGTTAGCTGGTTCACATTCACTAAAGGTTTAAAGAAAATAAAACTCTTCTTTTAATATAGTAGAGAGAATTCTTTATCTTTCTCAACCCCAAACAACTGAATGAAAAACAAAACGTGGAAATTCCACCTTAGATAAAACTAAGAAAAACACAGTATTTATGAAAGAGCTGCCAAGGTAGTGAAACTCAATCTAGAATATAAGAAGATCCCAAGAGAGGTCTTTGATGTAGATTCAGATACATAATCAGTGCAGGAAGAAAATTTCCGGTCACAGCGAGGTAGGAAATTTAACAAAGATGGGACTGGCTCTGACAATAGGCAGTGAAGATCGACACTGGCCAGTGCACAACTCTGTGGCTCAGGGAAGAACACCGGATCCCCTGTGCTTCCAGTTTCCTCCAATGCCCGTTTCAAACCAATGGTCCACGGGGATTCAATTCACTCTAAGGTCAATACAAAGGTACTAACTAGTCCAGGACTTCGAATGCACCAGAACGCCAAAGGAAACAGAAAAAGAAAAGAGCAAGACAAGAAAAGGAGAGGAAAGAGGAGAAAAGAATGAGACAAAGAAACAGGAAAAACAGGTGAAGAAAGAACCAGAAAAATGTTGCCACCAAGTATGAAAACCATGTCTACAAGTATCACTAGACCTCAAAGAACTTCATGAAGAATTAAAATCACTTGAAGATGAGATAGAAGAGCTCTTGAAAGGTACAGCAAACCATAGAAGATGAATGCCAGGCCTGCAGAATTCATTAAAGATATTAAATGTGTACCAGAAGCTGCTCAATGCACAATAAGCATAGCTGAAAATCTAGTAAGGGCCATGGGAAGGCAAAGTTGAATGAGCAAAAAGAAATAGAAATAAAAAATAAATTACAAAAGACTGAAAGAAAACAAGAATTTTATTTTAAATTACATGGGTATAACTGATTTACCAAGAGCACCACAGAATTAAGTGAATGCAAAGTTTTCAGGAAAAGCAGTAAACCTGAATTTACAGACTGAGGTCACACTTATCAGGATCACACAGAATGATATTGTTACAGGCAACTGAGTTAGATAGAAATATTATACGCAGTCAGACAGGGCTAGGTCCTCAAAGGAGCCAATGCAAAAACCCAGATACCTTGCAACTGTAGGGGAGAGGGACACCTCCTGCTGTGGGCGGGACCTCGGGACAAAAGATCAAACAAATGCACCCACTTCCTGAGGACTGATATTCTAAATAGGTCTCTAGCTCCCTGAGGAAGTCAGGAGTCACTATCCCAACCCCCTAGGGGAAGAGTCACTGCTCCTTAAGCATGTTGGCCCAGCTACGTGACTTGCTTCCCCATTTGTCCCCAACTTGATCAATTTTACCTGAGCAATTAATCTTATTGGTTAATCATAGTTCTGTCCTACCTCATGCCCACCTTAGGAATTCCCATTCTTCCCCACCTTGGACCCATCTCACCTCATGATTTTATTCTATAAAAGTCCCCAGAAAAGACAGTCTCTGGCAACCCACTCGGGACCCCTTCGGTCTCTCTCAGACAGAAGCTTTCTTTCTCTCAATAAATATATCCTGTTCATAACCTCCATTGTTCCTAAAATTCGCTCTTCGATTTTAGAGAACACAAACTTATACCGGACATAGTAGGTTGGAAGTTTCATTCCCCTCTATCAATATCACGGAGTCAAGTCAGATTAACAGGGTCCATCCTTGAGGCTAAACTCTCCAAAGTGCTCTGTAGTGGGGGAACAATCAAACTAACCCTGGCCTTCACAGAAATCTGACATTTAAGAAATGAAAAACTGTCCTCAGAATATTAGGAAATGATAGCATATCCAGTGAAACTATTATTCAAGCTTTAAAGAAAAAATGCCTATTTTTAAAAACCACAAATTTTCATTCTTATAGTTTCATTCAAAAATTTCCAGAAGAAAAACCTCAATGATCAGAAACATGGTAACTCTGACTGGCTGCCTGTGTCCTCAAAGGTTTTGTTGCTACCCCTGCCTGCAGCCCCCTCCCTGGCTTCTCAGAACTTCCCTCCTCCTTTGTACCCAGTACCAACCCCACCATACCCCATCATCACCCTCCCTGACCACCCCACCTACACTTTCACTAACACCCTCTACCTCTCCCACACCTCCTCACCTCCCTCTCCCTCATGCCTCATTCTCTTCCTCTCAGGCCCGTTTTGCCACCCTCCCTTCCCTCTTATACCTCCCCCCTCTTCTTGCACAGGAGTTTTGCTGAGTCATCTGGTTTTCCTTAAAATCTGTTTGGATGTCACTTAAGTCACACTGGTATCTCCTCTGTTTCTAAGAAAATATTCAGATATTATATGCTATTGTGATATCCCTGGAATAAAAGATTCAAAATGGGCAAAGATATACCTATATGTAAGTGAAATCACAAAGAAGGGAGCATATATTACTCACAGTAGAACCTTATTTCCTTTTCTCAATTCAAGAAAATAAAGGACAAGGAAAAGTAACTCATGAGGTGAGAGTAGGTAAAGGATATCAAAAGCTGTACTCTGAAAACATGTTTTTTCTGACGTCTACTGAAAATTCATAAAAGCTATGAATCCAGACCACCAAAAAAACCATAAAAATTCCAAACAGAAAAAATAGGACAGATAATATTCTATGATCATAATGTAATAAAAATTGAATTAATTACAAAACAGAAATAACAACAGCTGGGAAATTTTTATTTCTTACACCCAAAAGGAAAATAACATGGACTGGAGGGCATCTAATTAAATGAACAGATTATCTGAGGCCGGGAAAGAAAACTCTTCAACTATCAGAAACATGAAAAGAGTCATTTAAAGGATTTAGTGCTCAACCGAACAAAATGAAACACCTGAAGATAAAAACAAAAACAACTGACTACAGCACTTCAATTCTTGGCCTGAGTTTAATAAGGGCAATCAAGAACTCTCCCAAATTTGAAACTATAATGCAGTAAATTAATCTGAAGGGAACTGAGACACTTCTGGTACCTCTGGAACCCAAGGGATGCATACTCTCCTGCACTCCTGTCCCTCGACTTTAAATGAAAACTGCCATCCCAGAAACCTGACCATCGACAAACAGCCCCATGTTCTTTTTATTCGCAGACAATCAAGACCCACCTGAATGTAGAAACCACAGAAAAGACAGAACTATAGATTAAAAATCAGACTCCACAGACAGCGTAGAGATTAGAATACAAGCGGTATGGTAGCGGGGAGGTGCATGGAAAATGAATATACCCATAAATATCTGGAATGAAGTTGCATATATAAACCAAAACAGAATAGTATGAAAATAGAACAAGCAAAGTCTTTTCATCAAATATTGCTGGAAAAACTCAATAAATGGAGAAAAAAACAGACCTCTTTTGCAAGCCACACATGAAAGTTAACTCAAAATGATCATACATAAACAAGGAAAAATCTAGAACAACAAAGCTTGTAAAATT
>RJWT010034190.1:0-13735 GCA_004365215.1 Cuniculus paca
ATAACTTACAGATTTCTGGATTGACTAGCATCTGTGAGGATACACAGAATTGTGACAAATGAAATGAAAAGAGAAAACTTTACAGATGAGATAGGAGCCCACTCATGTTTTGAACTTTTAGAAAAGACAGCTGTACTCACTTCCTCTTTCCTTGCTCAGTTATCAGAGGCCCCAGGTCATAAACTGATGTCTCCTTACCTTTTTATGGGTTAAAATGCCCATTCACAAATTGTTGGAATAAAAAGTTTCAGACAAAGTTCCACATCTGACCTCTTCAGAACCATCATTTTTGAGATGACTTTGAGATCTATGGGCAAAGATGGGTCTCAAGAATATTATCAGAGGAGTCCAGATCAAAGATGGCAGCACAGTAAGCAGCAAAGTAAACAGTCTTTCTGAGAGAAACAGTTCAGATGCTGGAATACAACATTATGGAGAGAACAAGAAGGAAGGAAGGGGCTCCCCTGTACCCAGGAAGAATCTAAAATATGAATTGAAACCCACAAAGAGAATAAGAAGAATTTAAAAGAAGAAGAAGGTGGTGGCTGGCAGTACCTTAGTCTGGAGCCAGATTCACCCTGCCAGAAGAGCTGCTGAGCCTGGAGACGCACAGGCATGGTTGCAGCTGCAGTCGACCCCCAAGGTCTCTGTGGAAAGGTGCAGGGGCGAAGGAGAGTGGCAGATGTGGAGATCTGTGCTGGCTGGTGGTGAGTGCTGGGGACTCCATCCCCGCCACGGGAGAGAGTGATCGGCCGGGTGCCATCTTGGAGTCGGGCTGGTTACACCCAGGGCCAAGACTGCTAACCACTTCTGCAGGCAGCGCCTAGGCAGACCTGCAGAAGTTGCTTGGTCCTAGGCCAGAAAAACCAGTCATTCTAGAGCTTCAGGTTGAGGGTGGACCCACGGAAGCTGTTTGGACCAAGGTCCACTCCCGTGCGGGTTTCAGGCAACATCACATAGGTTCCTAAACAGCTTAGATTTGCAGGGCCTGACCAGGTCTGCTCTTATGCAAACTCTGGGTGGCTCAGTACCCAGCTCAGTGCAGAGACACAGGCACCCAATGTTGGAAGTACATAGCCAGCACTGGCCAGAAAATACAAACAGTCTAGCTTCGGAGAAGTTGTGGCCAGTGCCGGGGTGCCTGGGACCACACTACTCAGGTGTGTGGAAGAAATCAGGAATATGCCAAGATGAAGAGGGAGAGGGCAATCTCTGGCGTCCAATCCAAGCAGCACCAAGGGGCACGGAGCTTTTCCTCAACATTAAAATTCTTTGAAAAGCAAATCTTTTGAATTGATTCAGGACACCAAGGGAGCTAGACAGCTCAGCTAAAGACATGACACAGGACTACCTCAGAAAATGGAAAGAACAATTGTGTTTAAAGTTGGGGGAGTATTTTGAGAGTGATTAATGACAATGTGTCTTTCATTGTAATTATTTTTTTTTAAAGTAAGCGTTCACCATATTTTTTGATCACACCTCATTTTACCATTCACAGTAATGGCAGTTTGACTAGACATACTGGTTATATACTAAACTCATCACATAATTTGTTTGTGAATGTGAAAAATTCAACTATATAGTATTCTTCCCTTGAGTTTAAAAACAAAAATTTTTCCCAAGTTGAAACATGTATTCAGACAGACACTTATTTTTAATATCTCAAAGCAGTGCAATAAACTTTTGCATGTTAACTTCACATGAGAGAAGTATTTATGGGGTATATTCATAAAGAAAGTTTGAGTCATGAGAGCCCAGAAATCCCTGGAATCCAGCGTGTTCCCTTTCTATGATGTCACAAGAGTCATAAAACAGAGGAAAGAGAGCAGAGATAACTTTTTAGGAAGAGGCAAGTCCCATAATACTTGATCTTCAGGAATTGTGATCATGGGCAGGGGATGTAGCTCAGTGATCAAGAAGGTTATTACTATGCTCAAGACCCTGTAACACAAGGAAGCCAAACCAAACCAAGCCAAACCAAGCCATCAATGTCCCAATTATCTACAGGAATTATAGGCAAGAAGTGTTCAAAATGTCATAAAAAATGGATTTTCAATAGTACTTGGATTTTTGCAGGAAGACCTCATCTTTACAAAGTCCTTCTTCCCACTTATCTATCACAAAAGTAATTTTATAGACATTTCCTTTAGGACATCCATACTTTCTTTCATTGTCTAACATAAACAATTCTGGCTTAGTCACTGAATCACTTAAGAGGAAATTTGATTAAAATAAATTCCAAGTAAAGATGACAAAAGAGAAACATTTCAATCAACAAGAGTTAATGAATGCTCAGAACCAAATCTCTGCTTGAAAAAAAAATATTTTTTATAAAGTAAGCTCACAGCCCTAAAACAGAGCATAGCGAAAGAACAGTCACGTACAGAACATGGAGAGGGGCCGGGGATTTAACTTAGCAGCATAAGTACCTGCCTGACAAGCATCAGGTTGTGAGTTCAAACCCCGATACCAAATAAAAAAAACAAACAAAAAACCCACAAAACCAAAAAACAGACATGGAGAAGCTGTTCGCTGGGCCTCATGT
Source organism: Cuniculus paca (assembly GCA_004365215.1). Taxonomy (NCBI): domain Eukaryota; kingdom Metazoa; phylum Chordata; class Mammalia; order Rodentia; family Cuniculidae; genus Cuniculus; species Cuniculus paca. Next base: position 2,546 of record RJWT010034190.1, read on the forward strand.
TGAGTCTGGAATGCTCAGTTGCTCAGCACACAGTCTGTGGAGCTGACAAGAGTTGCCATGTATGGTCAAAAGAACCCAGAGGTGAGGGACAAAATATCCTTACCTGGCTTTCCCAGATGGTCCCTCTTTATCTCATTGTCATCTTTGTCCTTGTAAATGGTATCATGCTGAGAATGCCTGCATCAGAGCAAGACTAAAACAAAGAGTCCATTGTCTGGAAACTTGTTCACATATCCTCAGGTTGCACAGGGTTCCCCATATTGCTATAGTGGCCTGTTACACCCAATCAACTCAGTCAGGGTCCAAGATGCTTCCTCGTGCTTACAAGTACACCAATAATAAACTTCCTAAGCCAGTCCTGTTCTGTGTCTTCTTTCATATTTAAGATTGCGATTTCTAAGACCTCTCAGCCTCTAATCATTGGATCTTGGAGACCAAAGAAGAGCAGACACTGTTTTCCTGTTTCTCACAGTATAAAAGGCATCCTTTCTGTCCCTCCATACATGCATTCTGTCACTAGAGTTACCCTGGGCCCTAAGGCTCTCCATGGTACTTACAATTTTTTATGCAAGGAAAAGGGGAGAGACTATAAGACAAAGAAATAATACAAATGATATAACAAATAAAGCAAAGGCCCATGGACAACCTTTTGGGTGTAAATTGCACCCTGGTTCAATCTCCACCATTGGGATGGATGAGAACATGAAATTCTTTGTCCCAGCTTTTTTTGTATCTCCTACAGTGTGACCACAGTGGTGAGGTCACAAGTTCCGACACAATGCGAGACATGAAGATCTGGGTGGGGATAGGCTAAGCTTCATCTCATCTGTACAAGGGACAGTGATGGCTTCCTAGCTTCATGAAACTTAAAACACCATAATGAATGAAGAAAAGGCACATTACCACATGGTTACTCAGGAAGAGTATCTGGTTTCAATGGAACCACATCCATATGTACAAATGGAAGGGCCTATTTCTCCTGACTTGTCAGCCTTAGAGTTGGCCTTATTCATCAGAGTAACATCTAATTTGGACAGCCAAAAAAGAGTGTATTGTCCTCAGCAAAGATTTTATGCCCTTTTCCTAGAATTTCTAACATTTTCTCTCTTGGTGTACTTATTCATATCAGGGATATTGTATTTGTCCAACAGATTATAAGACTATCTCAGTAGTTATGAGTGTCAATAGGAAGAGGACAATTTATTTTCCAAGATGTGGGTTTTGATGCTGTCTTATTTACTTTTCTCATTGTCAACTCAAAATAACTGATACCTAAAATTAAAGGAGTAAAGGTTTATTTTTGGCTCGCAGTTTGTAAGTTTTTCAATCCATAATTGGCTGTATCCAAGGCAGGGTGGCAAGGCAGAGGGGCATCGGAGGCAGCGGAAGACAAGCAACAGCTGCAGCAAGCAGCAAGTGATAAGCAGCAGTCCTCTTTCTACACCTTACACCTTACGCAGGCTCCCCACTTTTAGAGTAAGTAGCACTTACCCCCAGGGTTAGGCAGCCTTAATCCTAGCATCAAACCATGGAAAAACCCAGCATCACATCCTTGATCCCAGCAGCACATACCTTAGATCCAGGGACTTCTGAAAACCCCCACCTATGACACATATCTTTCTCCTTTTAGAGTCCTTTTTTCCGAAATCTTGATTCAAAATTTTTGTTCTATTATATCTAAAATCTGTTTATGTCACTTCATATAGGTAAAAATTCTGAAAAATTGGATGTGATATCTGTAGCTGTCAATTTTGAACCATGACTGTATTGTTTTAAATTTTGAAATTTTTATTAATACACGTTTTTAGTTTACAATCATCTTGGGGAGGAGGTACATGTACATAATGACTGTGTTTATTATGTATCGTGAACATAAACTAATAAAAAAGGAAATATTTAGACAAATAAGTGCAGATTAAGAAACATAACATTTACCTTCTCTTTAAAAAAACAGAGACTTTTAAATCTAAAGATTAATTTAATCATCCAAAATATAACTAAAAATAATTAAAAGAGAACTGTGGAAAGACAAAGATATTAAAACGATAAAGGAAATTTGAAGGTGGTTTATTAGAATTCCTTTCAAATTTTATTCTTTTGAGTTTTGTCAAGAAAGTAACAGTTGAAGGGTTCTTGCAGTTTTTTTCCATGACATTACTTGCATAAAGTATGATTCCATTAAGTATTTGGGAAATCACCAAAATCAGTTATCCAGTCACGTAAATGAGACACTTTATGTAGAAAATTATTGGACTTTTTTGAATGCTAATGCAGATTCAATCCATAGATCAGGGTATAACATATATTCATTGATAAATTTCTCCAGTATGTCATTCACCAGAGACCATCTTCGTCACAAACTTTCTTAATTGGAAATAATTATAAATTCACATAATTCAAAAGATAGTGTGCTTTGGTTGATTCCTATTTTGAATTATTAAAAATTAACCTGCTATGAACTATTGTATACATGGTTTTTGGGAAAATTTTTTTTCCCAAAAGAAAGACTTTCTAGAACAAATGTCTAGGATTAGCACCTGGATCCTATAGTACATGTATTTAGTTTTAAAAATACTTTTAAAATAATAAAAAGTCTTAACAATTTCAAATATATTATCTGGCCAAACTGAAAAAAATCACAATGTAAATTAGGAAATATTTTGATAGATAAATAAGTTTGCCCTGAAAGGCAAATAAAAATTACCTTAAATCTTAGATCATGTGTGTATGAATCCAAAGAAATTAACAGTGAAAAAACATGCACAAACGAGTTTAACACAGAATGCTGTAAAAAATAAATCTACAATAAAATAGATAATCATAGCAAAAACTAACTCTAAAATCTAATGAAATTTTAAAACTGCCAGCAATAACACTAAAGGATTTATAAAACAAAATGTAAATTATTAGTGAGAATATATATCACTATAAATTCTATAGGTGCTAAAATAATCATAAAGGATACTGTAAAGATTTTGGTTTTTTTGGTTGTATTCTTTTCAAAAAAAAAAGATTACAGCAGTATGGATAAAATAAACAATTTCTCAAAATGCTAGCAAGAAGAAATTAGAAAATCTGAATATGTAACTATATATTTAAAATCTGGAATCCATTTCAAAAAATCAAACACAAAATGAACTTTAATTTCACATACCTGCACAAATAAACTTTCCTAACCATTTAAATCAGAAATATACCTGTTTGTCAATAAACACTTTGTTGGTATCGAATAACTTTCATTAGGCCAGGATAATTTTGATACCAAAACTAGGAGAAAAACTTTATAGCAAAGGAATATTATTAATCCCTCTCATGAACACAGCTGCGAAAGACTAAGTAGGATGTTTGAGAAATGCTTCCAGGAGAATATACAAAGTATAATATATCACAATAAAAAAGTTTATCCCAGGAAAGATAAGGAGGTCTGACATTTGAAAATTCAATCAGTATAACTAATTACCGTAATGTAAAAATGGAGAAAAGTATACAATATTTCAACACTCATTTATGATACAAATTCTTGTCAAAATAGAAATAAAATGAAACTCACAAAAATATTTACACAAAACCTACAGGAAATTCCACATGTGTTGGCAAATTATTAAAGGCATCTTTCTTCAGATTGCTAAGGCCCATGCATCACCCTTGTCATCACAACTCATCATACATAATCTACCGTATTATACAGTTACCTAAAGTCTGCTTAACTGTCCTGCCTTACTTTTGGTGATCATTTACACAGCATGCTATTTTATGTCCTTTTGCTCTTTATATGCTATTCATGCCTCTTGTAAGTAAGATATAGTTGAAATTTCATCTTTTATTCAAATCTTATTATTTGTTACATAGGTGTTTGTATCTACAATTTTATAATTGCTTTATTAATTTTTATTTTTATTAATCCATGTTTTTAGTACATGATGTTTACACTCATTGTGGAGAGTTGATAAATGTAAATGGCAGATATTAATTCTTTTTACATTCTTTTGACATCTTCTTCCCTTCATTTCTTTCCCCTTCCCTCAATTTCTTCATCCTCTTCCCACTTGCAAAAGATTCATCTCTCTGTTTCTTATTGTCTTTTATTTTGTTCTTTATTTACTTTGGGTTTCTCATATAAGAAAAATCATTCACTGTTTAATTTGTGTTTGATTTATTTCTCTTGACATTATGGTCTCAATGTGCATCCATTTTCCTAAAGATGGCACAAATTTATCTTAGTAGCATACAAATACCACATTTTTTTTCTCTGTCACTGTAATACGATGTCTTTAACTCTTTGGACAAGCTATCTAGAAGGGTTAAACCCAGGTCAAATGGAATATCTTGTTTTAGTTTTTCTGAAGAATCTCCATACTGATTCCTATAGTGCATGTACTAGTTTACATTCCCGCCAGCGATGTAGAATTCCTTTTCCCCAAGCAACCTAGGCAGCATTCATTATTATTTGATTTGTTGGTGATAGCCATTTTTTTCTGGAGTAAGGTAGGATCTCAGTGTTGTTTTAACTTGGCTTTCTCTAATGGCTAGAGATGTCATACATTTTTTCTTGTATATATTACTCATCTGTACTTTTTTTCTGCAAAATGTTTAATCATTTCAGTGGCTCAGTTTGGATTGGATCTTTTATTTGGGGGGGGGCTAACTATTTTAGCTGTTTCCATGTTCTAAGTATTAGTCCTCTATCTAAGAAATAGCTGGCAAAGCTTTTTTTCCCCACTCTCTGTGTTGTCTCTTTACTCTATTGTGTGTTTCCATTGCTGTGAAGCTTTTAAATTTAATAAAATACCACTTGATGATTCTTGATATTAGTTATTATGCAATGCACCTTGTGTTTAGAAACACATGCCTATGATTTCAAGAGTTTTACCTATCATCTTCTAGCAGGTTAAGTATTTTTGGTTTAAGATTTAGATCTTCAATCTCTTTTTATTTTAATTGAGTATGTAGTGAGAGACATGGGTCTAGACTCAGTTTTCTGCATGTGAATAGCTACTTTCCCCAGAAAGATTTGCTAAAGAATCTATCTTCCCTCAAGTGTTTATTTTTGGGCCCCTGTGTCAGATGTCTGAATATATCTGGAATTGTTCTGTTTCCTCTATTCTGTTCCATTGGTCTACAGGTCTGTTTTTGTGCTACCACTCTGCTGTTTTTATCACTGAAGCTTTTTAATATAACTTGATATTCAGGATCATGATGCTCCTGCTTTGTTCTTGTTGCCCAGGATAGCTTTTCTATGCTTTTTAACCCACCAGTTATATGCAGTTCTTACTTCTTGAGGGTAAGAATATCTTGCTACATTTTCTATTTGAGGTTTTAATAGCCCTCTTTAGATCCACTTTCACTTTGCTGCACATCATTCTGCTATGCTTTAGTAGTTATTCTAGAGATTACAAAATACTTTCATAACTTCCTGAAGCTTTGTACAAATTATTATTTTTGCCACTTCACTGAATATTTGAAACTTAGTAGACTTTAAAATTTTTAAAAATAAATTACTTGCCAAGATGTTTGTACTGGAGAACAACACTGAAGAAGAGAGAACAATGATTTCTTTAAAGGAGAGTTAAGATTAAAATGTTGATGTCCCTGAAGTGAAGGCATAGAGTTAAATATAAGCATTGATATGGTAAATAAAGTCAGTTACTATGATTGAAGTACTTTTTGAGAACTTTTAAAACTTTTAAATTATTTCTTTAACATCTTATAAGTAGCGTTGTAGTTGAGAAGTTCTGAGTCATTTTAATTCTTGCTTCTTCGCAGATTGTAGGCTCTTTTTTGCTGGAAAGTTTACTCTGGGATCTTTTAAATTTCTTTAAAATGTGTCTAGGTTGATTATTTTTCTTTATCTTACTTTATAGAAATTTACAAAGCATTTCAAATTGAGACCTCACTTTTTAAATTACCTGAAATTCCTATTAATTCTGTAGTATTTTCCTTTTTCCTAATTTGTGTTTCATTTATTCTGGAACTCCAGATAAATAGATGCTGTCTTGATATCCTTTCGCATTATAGTGCTATTTTTTATTTCTGTTTTTCTCTCTTGTGTTCTCGGCCAATTTATAAATTCAATTCAGTAATTTGATCTTCAACTACATCTGTCTGACTTTTAAATTTTTGATTGCTGCATATCCCAACTTACCAGCATTTGCTCTTTCTTGATATGACTCACGGACTCAGTAAGTGACATTACTCACACAGATTTCTGTGGCTACAGCACAGTGTTACAATGAGCTGGGGAAATGTGAAATCAGAGCTCCTCTGATGTCTATACTCTCATATTCTCCCCTGCAGCCCTAGTCCTAGGTCAAAATCACTCACCAACTTCTGCCCCATTTACTACCCTCACCTCATCAGGTCAATCTTGGTTTCAGGTCAGATTGCCTCCTCCTAGTGTGATTAATACTTTGAAAACTTCCTCTGGAATTGATCTGAGGAATTTGTGGTTCTTCTGAGTTCACTATTCAGATTCAAATAGGAGCCATGGCAAATACAAAAATCAGCCCATTATTCTTCTTATAACTATTTGGGAACATAACATTAGTAGTTGTCGTGTAAGAGCCAAACCACATGAAATCCTATCAACTAATCTGTCAAATTTCAAAAACGAATGCCCCTTGATATCTGTGACTGATCAGCAATGAGGTTGGAAGTTGCTAGTTTAGCAAATGTTGTAGATGATGTAGCTCTCTCAGAGCATTCTAAGATACACAAGCACACCACAATTTTATACCTAGTGCAGATCGGCAACATTTCCTGCATTACTTTTAATCAGATACTAATGAAGTTGCAGAACATTTTTCTGTTCATCATTATCACCTAGTGGTTTGCAACAGAAAGGAAAATTTGGTTATATCAAAAGAAACAGCAACAGTTGCTTTTGCAGTCAAGAAAAGTGTTGCTGGTAACAGTAGGAAGAGTTAACATCTTGTGCGTTCTGTATTACAGGAGGTCAGTCAGTACCCAATAACTATAATTGAGCTTATATTCCCTTCATCCAATGCCTGAACTATGCTCCTTTTAATATTTACAAACAAGTCTGATTGTTTATCTAAATTTTTGTCATGTTCTTACATGGAGATTTGGGTAGTCTTTTTTGAACTGAAGCCGGAGACTGGCTTTGTCTTTGATAGGCAGAATAAATTAATCCTGTATAGAGGGGGTCATTCTGTTCACAAGATTCTGAAATATAAGGATCAAGGATTAAAACCTGTCCAGGCAGTGACTGTTGAAAGGATGAAACTTTTTTATTTACAACCTGTGAACTTAGAATATGATCCAAACGACACAAAAGTCTTCTACTGTGCCTCTGCTGGAAGAAGAACATTTTTACTGGCTTGCACTCCTGCACCTCTCTATGTCTGAGGCAGGAGAGTCAATTTCAATGGGACTTGGAGCCATTTTGAAACTTGTAAAAGAGAAATTAGGAAAGACCAATGAATAGAGCAGAGACTGTGTCCTAAATACTGATCATAGTAATGATGAAATGGAAAGAGATTCAGAGAGAAATTCATTTGGGTGCAGGAATAAGGGAAAACAGCAGTGGGATAGTAAGATTAGATTGATTTGTTAATATTTATATCTGGCCCCAGGATATACACCTTTTCACCTTCCCTTTATTACCAAACATTGGTAAATATTGACTAAAGGAAATCAGCTTTGAGAGTAATATTTTGAAGAAAGAAGAAATAATAAAATGTCCATATACATTAGAAGGAATGGCATATAAAACAGTTAGGAAGCAAAGGAAGAAAGAGAGAAAACAGAGATTGAGAACTTGACAAAAATAGTAGCAGGTTGGTGCATACCCACATACCCCAGATCCATTAGAAATACTAAACAGTGTGCAGAGCTAATCGTTCAACCACTTCATTTTTCTTTATAAGGATTTGAGAACTTGGAGGTGTTGCCTGAAGATGTCATGCTTATGCCCAGCAGATGTATAAATTTGGATGTTTTCCCAGAAAGTTCAGCAGGTTAGTAAGTCTGACCCACTCTTCTGGGCACTGGGTGATCTCACTGACTACCATAGCAGGTCAGAAGTAAACGACCTCATACCCTTTCCATTCCACTGATAGGCACACACTGGGACACAATGTGGGAGCGAACATGGGGACTTTCTGTCTTTATGAGTTGATCATTTAACTCTCCTGTCCCACCAGCTTGAACCTGGATGGTCACTTCAGTTTAAAAAACAAATTATTCAAAGATAGTGATATAAGGAATGACTTCAGAGAGAGTCAAACTTCTTTTAAAAGACCAACTTTCCAAGATGCCATGCATCAGTATCTCCTGTGATGCAGATTAAAGAGAATACCCACACTCATCACAGGAGAAGTGTGAGGAGGAAGCTGAAAATAATTTCAACAACTAAAACCTCTCCCTGCAGTGTGAAGCTTGAATTTGTTTACAATTTAAAATATTTCTGTAGAGCTAGAGTGTTCCTTACTGATAAACCACTAGGCTGACATACATAAGGTTCTAGGTTAATTCTTCAGCACAGCAAAAATTAAATAATTAATTGATAAAATAAAATAGAAACTATCACTGTAACTGAGTGCATGAGATAGTTTTCCTAAGAATTATGAGAGAGAAGTTTTATTTATCCATTAGCATATATGAGGTGCTGTACCCAGTAATTCAGTCATGAAAAGACAAAATTAGCCTTGCAAATAAACTGAGGTCTGGGAATCTTCATAGTCAAAATTTCAAAGTTAAGAACACAGAGGAATTCTATATCTAACTGACACCTACATCTTATTCAAATGATATCTCTGACAAGTTTTTAGATTACTATTATTTTTATTTATTTATTTTTGCTCAGTAAGTTCTGTCCCAGGTGCATCTGCCTTCATGTAATTAAATCCAGATTCCTGGCAGAGAGGGCAAAATCATACAAGAAAAAAGGATGTAGTTAGCTTAGTACATTTCTGAACTGATCAGGTGTGTTTACTACGAGGTTACCTGTGAGGAAAGAAACCTCAAGTCTGGAGCTGGTTTTGGCATCTTCCTCTGTCTAATCACAAGTCACTCCTATGGGATTTTCCCAGGAGAAGAAGAGATACCTCAGGGTTAAAATAGCCAGGTTATGTATTTTTTTCATGCAGTTTCTGCTGACATCTCCAGATGTTCACAAAGTCTAGATGGCCCATAAGATTTATTAATGGGCAATTTGTGTAAAATTCATGCACAAGCCAGCATTATCCTATGTGGACACAGGCACTGTTGTTTGCTGAATCTCTAGTCAGGAACAAAAATTTCTAAGTGTCAACACAGGCCCACCAGTTCACTGACTGGCAGTTTAGAGTCTCTGAGTTCAGCACCCTTACTTCTGGTCTCCTCATCATATAGGAGCTTCCTCTCTCTCAGATCTCTTTCCCCCGAGCAATGTGGACAATGATCAGAAATAGCCTGGTTTAGTTATGACCAGAGACAAAGCAGAACCTCCTATAGGCCTCAGAATCATTGGCGTGGTGAAAACTGTGTAGTTAGGAACCCAGACTGAGATAATTTTTAGGCAGCATTGAACACACAGGAAAACACAGATTATTAGCCTTGAGTCAGCCTTGTTTTTTGGGAAATAATGCTTGTCAGCATTCCTGGTAGACTAAAGAACTCTGTAAAGTGCTATTTCTCAATCTGTACAAACAACGAGGGACATAGAGTCAGAAAAGGACTGTGAACATCTCACTTTTCAATGGTTAAATCTCAGGAAATTTTTTCTAGGATGGTACAGCTGTGTTTCCATTTATTCTATGAGGACACTTAGGGACAAGATCTTGACTTTTCAAACACCTAAAAGGAGAATCCTAGCATTTTCAGGAAGACCTCAAATTGTAGTTGTTCTGATGTCTTTCTTCTCAAGGGAACACAGGTTGTGGTTTATCGAATTTCCTTCTGTGAAACTCTATGGATAAGAGATGGCTTCATCAATGTAGAACCTTAACAATTGCAAGGTGTTTTTTCAGAGGGTTAATACTTGGGGAGGATGCCCCATACTCAATTTCAGAATCTTAAACATTTTTGAACAGTTGATCCCATGTTTGCATTTTGCATTGAGTCCCGAAAGTTATATAACTAGTCCTTCTGTAATCTCATGAAACTATCAATTAGTTCTCTCTGGTCATCCAAAACATTCCCAATGAAAACACAAATATGTGAAAGTAATATTAATAAGTTAGCTACTATTGTGTGTCAACCTCATGCTTGCATATGGCGATGCATGCTTATGATTCCAGCATTCTGGCATGCTGAGGCAGGAGGGTCTCTAGCTCAAGCCAAAACTGTGTAATTGAACAATTTAAAAGTCTCTGTCTCAAAATTACAAACAAATACAAAGAGTTGAGGATGTAATTGTGTGAAAATTTCTTGGGTTCAATTCCCCCACACAAAATTCAAGCTAATAGTGAATCAGTTTTGTCCTTGTAACGCTCTCCTTCATTTTGGTTTTTATATACTGAATTAGCTACAGAATGTCTTTTCATACTTCATGTGATTGTTTAAATGGGAAAATGTTGTGGCATCATAAGTATTGAATGACCAGTACCACTGGTCATTCAAGAGATGCAACTCCACAATGCTGAGATTGCACCTCATTCCAAAAAAAAAAAATCCATGCATTTTTGTAAGAATAGAAAATGCTTTTCATAAACTGAGGTCACTTCCTGTGGTCCCAAAAGATGCCTAGAAAAAAATCTGAGAGTGTATGTTAATGGCAGAACACTTGCCTAGCTTGTACAAGGCCCTAGATATCAGCCCAGAAATGAAAAAAAAAAATAAATAAAGGTCCGTAAGTTAAAGTAACAACATGGGAAGGTAATCCCTATTCAAGTTAGAACTATGAATCATTCAAATTTCTCTTGCAGAAAGCATTGTGATCAATGACTTAGATTCATCTTGCAAGGAAATAAGAATAAGACCCACAGAAAATGATCATTATCAATGTTCTGCAAATGAAAGACAAGGGGGAAATTATTAAATGAATCGGAAGACTGACAGGGTCACTGGAGAGAAGTACAAATTTGAATGGCATTTATTTCTCATAGAAAATCATAGTGTGAAATGTTTAACATCTTTCTTGGGGATCTCTGAGTTCCTTAAATATGTGAAATGCTATTTTTCAACCATTTTCTCATCCATTATTTCACATATTTTTCTTCTGCTCCTTCTGTCTCCTCCTTCCCTACTTTT
>RJWT010034191.1:0-13742 GCA_004365215.1 Cuniculus paca
TTTTTTTTTTTTTTTGAAAAATGCAACACCAGTTCAATATGAATTCTCATAATGGTACAGAGGATGGTATTGTATGAAATGGTATGGACAAGAATGATGATGTATTGGAATATTAGCCTGAAGAATCAGACTGTTAAGACTTATATTCAGGTGGCCCTGCACAGCCTCTGTGTTCACAGGTAGGACTTTGGGGAGTGACTGCATCATGAGTGTGTGAGACTGGGTCACAGCTGTGTGATGCTGAAATAGGACAGTCACTGATGCCTTTATAACTGGGTGTGATGTTGGGAAGTGAAGCCGGGTGTGACGAGGTGGATCACTGTGGGTGTGGTCTGGAGGAATTTGTTTGGATCGCTGCTGTTTCTTGCCTTCCATGCCATGGACTGTTTCTCCTCTTCCATTCACCTCTTTCATGCCACCCTTCCTTGGACCCAGCCAAGTATGGGCTGAAACTTCTATGAACTACAAGCTAAAAATAAACCTTTTCTTCTTTAACTTGTTGGTGTTGGGTATTTTGTCCCAACAATGAGAAAATAAAAATTTGGTAAACTCTTTGGTCTGCGTTTGTATTTTAGGTATGCTCAAGAAGGATATATAATTTTAAAACCTGTCAAAACAACTTAGAGGGCACAAACAATAAATACAAAATAAAGTACAAATTAATATAAAAGCATTTTTTTTTTGGTACTAGGAATTGAACTCAGGACATTTAGCTTGCCAGGCAGGTGCTGTGCCACTGAGCTATATCCCTAGTCCCGCACTTCTCTTCTTTAGTTATATAATCAGTAATGACATACCATGCAATCAGTGATATCTTTGGTGCAATGAAATAGATAACTGATAAAAAGGTGTGTGCTTGTTTTTATTTTTTAATTCTGTCATCCCGAATACTTCAACATGCTGTCATAGGAATGAAGACATTCTTCCATAAAATGATAGTACTGTTATCACATCTCAGAAAATTATACTTTCACAAAAAAAGTATGTAAAGTGCTGAATTTGTTAATATCCTGATTTAATCATTCCAAGTTATAAAAGATCATATTATACCCTTTAAACATATACGATTAATGATTAGCTAGAATTTTAAACATTATTCTATATTCATCTGATATAAACAATGAGCTAACCCAGAAATGTTCAGTCTAGGATGGGTCTAATCATTGCTTTAAAATCAGACTTCTATTAGGTTATTGGTCAAATTCACTTATATAAACTAGCTTCACAGTAATGATTTCCATTCAAGTGGCTTGTTACTAAATGAATGGATGAACATTCATTTTTCTTCTGTTTCTACTACACTTCTGAATGAAAAAAAAATGCAAATGTGATACTAGATAGAAGGTTTGTAGATAAATAACCATTATCAATGCCTAACTCTTTGGGTACTGCAGTGTGCAAGCCATTTTGCATCCATTTTTTAAGACTCCCAATGTCAGAATAAAGAATTATTAAAATATAGCTACATGACTAATACATTTTAAAAGTCTACATTTAACAAATTAATTACATTTAAATTCCAGAAAATTCAACCACAGTATACATGATCTATCTTGGAGAAAAGACCAAAAATAAGTTTTTGAGGACCAACAGTATGGGGATTTTGGACTCTCCAATCACCTCTCAATTTCCAGTCTCTCATAAGCCCAGCTAACCGTACATTCTGCTTACTGAGTAGATAGAAATAATGTATACTCTCGGTTTTCAACTTGACAGGAGTGAGGTGCTTCAAAACTTGGTAAAAACTACTGGGAGAGTCTGTGAGGGTATTTCCAGAAAACGCTGGAAGATTCCGGTCAGTAGATGGAGTGGAAAGGACTCATCCTCAACATCGCCTGCACTGTCAGTAGAATGAATGCCTACGTGGAATGAGAAAGCCCAAAAGGAAGGAGCTATATCCCTCCACACGTCTTGGGAGCCAGCCTTTCTTCCTGCAGGCATTGCCCGGGAATGTTACGCTCCAGTTCTTCTAGCCTTTCTGCTCAGACTTGTACCAGTTACTCTCCAGGGTCTCCTAGACCCTCAGCTTGGTTTGGGGCTGTATCATTTGTCTTTTTAATTCTGAGGTTCCAGCTGCTTGGGCTGAGCAGTGACTAGTTTCTCTGGCTCTTTAGCCTGCAGACAACCACTGTGGGCCAATTCATCTTCTAACCGTGTACGTTTACCAAGTACACCCCTTCTTACTGTTGGTTCTGTTCCTCAGGGGCACCGTCTCCTTCTTCACCTCCTGTAAATTACTTATTGTAGCTCTCTTGTCAAATTTCAACATAAGCACACACCAGACCAAAGTAACAAACACTAACATCCACAGCAATAAAAACTGAGAAAAAATAGATGTGTTAGAATCTCATTCCACAGTTTTTGATGGAACAAATCATTCATGTTTTAGGAATACCATTTCGATTTCGTGGCGACCACCAGAAATCACGTACAGATAAACTAGTTTGAAAAATATGGACATTTTATTACTTTTTTTTCATTTCACAAAGAAAATTTCTCTTATTTCACAAAAGAATCACTTTATTTCCTGATGTTCCCCCAACCCTGTCCATCAATAAACTTACTTATATCTCTACTCCTTCTTATCATCTCTCTCCAGTCTCATAAGAGAGTTTATCTTACATTAAGTCCAAACATAATCCTTCAAACTGTGCCCTAAATTTTATTCTGTTCTTCCTTAAAAATCTCTTTCAGTACCTCCAACAGCTCCCCCTGCTGCTCTGTTTCTCTTAATATATAAATAAGTAAATAACCCGCGAATATCTCTCTTGTTTTGCTTTGTTTTGTTTTGTTTTGTTTTGTTTTGTTTGTACCAAGAATCAAACTCAGGACCTCACACTTGCCAGGGAGGCCCAGTGCCACTGAGCTAAAGCCCTGGCCCTCCTGTTTGCTTTTAAGGCTTAATTTTTAGGATCTTCTAGCCATCATCTAGTCTCTCTGATTTCCTCTGTAACTAAGTTCTTCATAGGGAGCCCATGCTTAACTCCTTTCCATTCTACTGTCACCCCACTGCTATATGAATTCTATCCCTATCTCTCCTGGGACAAGGGTGAGTAGCTACTTCATTATTCTAATAACATGTCAGCCTTCATCATATTTTATTTTTCTTAAATATGTAAACATCTGTGCAAACTTTTCTGAAATCATCCAAGGAATCTTTTCCCAATACAATTCTTTTTTATGATTGTTTTTCTCCACATCTGTGGACTCTTCTGAAATTCCTTCACAGATTCAATTTCTTTCAGCCACTGTTTAACAAGTGGTAGTTCTTGGAGTTCCACCTTTGTCCTTCTTTTCTTTTAGTGGATCTTTGACTTCTGAACTCAGGTAGTTCCTGAGGTCTGATTATAACTCAAGTTGTCAATTGAAGGCTCAGGCGCCTCTCCACAGCCTTCAAACTCTTTCTCTCTCGCTCTCTCTCTCTCTCTCTCTCTCTCTCTCTCTCTCTCTCTCTCACAAACAGATCTCAGTGTCCTAACAGAAACATTGCCCCATGATTACTCAACTAACCACATACAGGAAAGGATGTTGTAATATTCCTTCCAGAACATTCTAAGGGTTAAATCTGTATCTGAGACCATCTGGAAGCACAAGCATCCAGCAATCACATTATAAGCCAGACTTTTACGGTAAGTTAAAACTAAAATTCCAGTCATAACCCAAGTTATTTGTATGTCAGACCAGTCATAACTCGAGGGCCCACTGTATTTGGCATCTCTAAGTGACACCTTCCACTCGCAATTCAAGTAAAACAATGTTGATAAAGCACAGATCTGTTTTGCCAACTTAAATGGCTCTAGAAGGGCTTAGGCTTACCAAAAGTATTTTGTTCTTCTCAACCCTCTTATTATAGGGCCACTTTAGGTCACAAGTGCTCCTCAATACTTTTCAATGGAACCTTCACAAAATCTCCTTCTTTTTCAGTCAGTGGACTCATCTGTTTGCCTACTCCACAACTCAGGAATTATGCTTGACTCTCCTCTCCTTGTCACTTCAGCAGTATCCAGTGCTCTTTACAGGCACAATTCTTGATGCTTTGTGACTTTGCCATTTGCAATAACTGCTTACCTCTTTTCCCTGCCCCCGATATCTCCACCTTCAGTATATCCACCACAATATCGTCAAGCTGATCTTTCTAAATGCAGAGCCAATAAGACTATTTCTCATTTCCTCTCACCCTTGAATCAGGTTACTGGATTCTTACAAATTTCGAAATAACAAGTCCTGAGCCCAGCCTTCCACAGTCTGGTATTAACAATCTCTGCAACCTCATGTCTTCCCACATTTGCCCTGCAACCTATATTCTGGTCACACTGAAATGAATGCTGTGAATAATTTCTGAAAGAAACCATACTCTTCAAACATCAGTCCCTCTGCACATGTTTCTTACCTAGTCTAGCTGCAGCCTCTTTCAGGACACTTTTCCTGTGTTGTCTGAAGGCACTGAGCAGAGTCTCCTGCTGTGCATGCCCAATGTTCATTGAACTAATGTCATTTACAACGTTGTGTCATCATTCTGTGATAATGAAACCGTTTATCTCTATGCAGCTAGATTCAGTGTTCTTGGCGTGGTATACATCTTCTTTTTTTTGTATTTCTCTATGTAGGTAGATTCAGTGTTCTTGGCCTAGTACATAACTTCTCTTTTTTTGTATTTCCATTATCTTTTTTAATAACTGGCACATACTATGTACTCCATAAATGTTGAATGATGGAATTCAAGCATTGCTTAATAATACTCATTTATGGTTAGTCCCATGATAGAAATATGCATATGGCCTTACCTAAATTTACAAGTTTGCAGTTTTTTAAATTTTGTGTAAATGCAGAGACAAATTCTAAACCAAAAATAAATCACAAATTTGTAAATTAGTCCTTTTTTTTTTTTTTTTTTGAGACTGGGTCTCACTAAGTAGCTAAGCTACCCAGGCTGACCTTGAAAGTTTCTTATCTTAGACATTAACATCTTCTTTCATAATTTTACATTTATGTGTACAAGAAAAACATATGCACAGAATTTTCTCATTCCCTAGAAGTCAAAAATACTCTTTAAAGCGGCAGAAATTAAAGTCATTAATTTTAAATTATTAAAAATGCTTCCATACGTGGGAAAGGTTCTTGTTGTAACTGGACACACATAACTAGAACGGGCAGATGAAAATGTCTTGTTTATGTATATTAATTCCAAAGGCACAGAAAAGTATTGGATATAGCTTGTATATAGAAAAATCTAAAGATGTGGGAACTTTAAAAATTAAGTATGCCTTATTGCTTTATTGCCAATGGTGAATTTAATTTACAATTATATGGTCTCCTGGGTCTTTTCTGTAATTTTGAAGCTGGAATTTTAGGATTTTTAGATAAAAATTAAAAGAGTAATAATCCTATGAAGTACTTATGATTATACTCTCTTACGTAAGTGCAATGGGTATTACAGAAGAAGTTGGCACGTCAGCTGTTTTTAGTTTTAAATACCTGTCCAGTGTAATCCCAACCTAGGTGCTATTAAGCCACCAGGGTCTCTTGATAAGAGAAACCTAGTTAGTTGATGCCATTCAGCTATGGTTTAGGCATTCTTAGGAAAACTAAAACATCAAGTCATGATGTAAAGTGCCCAGAAAACACATTTTTTCTCCAATCCTACCATTATTTGCCTGTTTATCCCCAATGAGCTGGTAATATCTGACACATAGAACTGGAGCCAAAACATGATAAGAATATGACACAGATGTGTCCACAAAAAGGTTATTCCCACTCTTATGACATTACAGTTCTGTGCAATGATGCTAATTCAATGCATATGCCACAAATTAATTTTGTGTCTCACTTTAGATAACACACAATGAATGAGTAATAAATAAGGAATTTTAAATAAATATTTCCGACCTAGGGTTTCAATAATTACTCTGTTTGTTCTCCTGAAATGCCATGTACTCCAAGAATTTATTTGTTTATTTATTCTTCACTCCATGTTTGTAGTGCATAATGATTAAATTCTTCATGGGTAGTTGGTACATGTGCATAACACAACATAACTTGTAATTTGTTTTTATTGCCTTAGCTCCTTACCTTCCCCCTTCCCTCCATCTCTTAATCCCCTTCCCTCTGAGAAAACTCTTATCTCACTATTTCCTATCATGTTTTATTTTTTATTTACTTATTTATTTATATTCATTCTAAAGGCACTGGGAATTGAACTCATGACCCTGTACTTGCCAGGCAGGTACTTAGGCCACTGAGCTAGATTCCTGGCCTTGTCTTTTTGAGACAGGGTCTCACTATGCCATTCAGATTGGCCTTGAGCTCACCTTGTAGTCCAGGCTGGTCTCAAACTCACAAGGACCCTCCTGTCTCAGCTTCCCGAGTGCTGGGATTACAGGTGTGAGCCACCACACAGCTTATTTTCTCTTTATTTATATTTTAGGTTGTTCATACAAGAAAAACCATGAAATAGCTAACCTTGTGTGTCTGATTTATTTTATTTAACATTATGGTCTCAAGGTGTATCCATGTTCCTACAAATGACTCAAGCTTATGCTTTATGGCATAGTAGTAGTCCATTGTATATAAATAGCACATTTTCTTTATCTGGCAAATATTTTGTGTCCACATTTAAATATGATTTTACATTCAACGGATTTGTTCATCAATATAAAATCAACTTCTACAACTTATTGCAATATTCAGTTCACAAAATGCTTTCATATAATTTCATATGATCTGTACAATCATATATTTTCATTTTTTATTGTAGTACGATAAGAGACATTACATTATGTCAAAAGTCCACATACATAAAGGCTGAAAAATCCAGAAATTGACTCCATGTCTTTGTACCTTGAGTCATGTTCTTCCCACCATGTAGTTCTACAGTGTTGCTGAAGATGTATCAGAAAGAAAGCAATGCAGTTTTACTTCAAAAAAATTATTCAAAAAGCATATAAATTTAGGTTTTCAATTGTATTTGCCTTATCAAGATATGCTTCAATTTCAAGAAAACAGTGTCCAAATTTTGAAACTCTAAAAAGCAGAAATCACCATTAAGTAAATTAAAATAAGGTGAAAAGATAAATCAAGAAAAGAAGAAAGAAAAAGTGAGTGAAAACAAGAAAAAGAGAAGAAATGGTACATTAGACACCAAAACTAGTCCACCTTTTAAAGTCTCTAGTTCTTCTTAACGCATCCTACGTTAAAGTCTTTGCATGTAAACATATAATTCTCTGGTAGAAAGAATATAAGACTTTCTTGGATAATAATTCATTGTTGTATTTTCAAAAGAGAGCCTCAAGTTCTACGCAATTAAAAAATTACTTGAGTAGGAGACAGAGACAATAATGTAAAAAATGTTTCTAGGAATCAGGAAGAACAACTAATAAAACCTAAAAGAATCTCAAAAGAGGCCATGGAACTTGAAGAATTTTTCCTGGATTGTAAGAGATACATTGAATTTCAACAGGAAGGAGAAAAGAAAGGGAATTTCATATGAAGACAAGAGCAGGAACAAAGAGCCAGAAGAAAACTCATGTTTGGGGAAATGCAGAGATTTCAGTATCACCAGAAGGTTGAAGTGGAATGCTGAATAAGGGGGCACTAATAACGAAGCAAAACAATTTTCTGATTTGGGGATCAGTTTTCAGTATTTTTAATAAAAATATTAATACTAGAGTCTCTGACCTGCAAGGGATCATCTGCATCTGTCTGTCTGTCTATCTATCTATCTACCTGCATGCAAAAGCCGGAGTCCTACTCCCCACTCTCGGTTTCCAACCCTGCTTTCTCATAGTTCTTGTACATAAAGCAAGGCACAACTGGATTCCATTACATTCAGCTCTCAGTAGCGTTTGGGAAACTATAATCTGTGTGCACTTCCTGCCTTGCCGTCAAAAACTATTTTGTACATCTTCCACCAAAGAAATAAAATATTTTCCTCTAAAGATATAGACAGAGCTCACTTCAAAGAATATCATGCATTTAAAAAGTTACTGCTTGCCTTTCTGTTAATATAGATTCTGATTATAATTTTTTAACAAGCTGTTAACATTCCAATCTAGTCCATTATTTTTCTTTGTGTGCCTCTGACTCAGCCATCCACCAGAAACGTTTCCAATGCGTGTAATTCAAGCAAACTGGGTTAAGGAAGTTATGTGCATAAAGGATAATTTCTTTTCCTTTCCTTTCCTTTTCTATTTTTTTTTTCTTTTCCATTACTGTCTTGGCTCAGCAATGAAATCTTCACGGGAAGAATTGACTATTAAATGAAATAACTTTAAAAACTTAAGGATCATTGATTAGTTCTCTGAAAATTCCATTATTATACATTCTTGAATTCTTTTTCTTTAGAGGAAAATCATCTTTTATATGCTTTGGTTCTTTTAAATTGATTTAATAGGCTTAAATTTTTTCCTAGATTATTAGTGTGCAGTTTCACCCTATATCGATTTTAAGCTCAAAAATCAGCACAAAAGGTGAAAATCCCATGTTGCAAACTACAAAGCATTAATTTAAAATATTTCCTACAAGAGAGACAGAAAATCGTGAGTTAGAGAATAAAAGTATTCTCTCACCAATTTGAAGTGTCATTTGATGAGACTTCACGGTATCTTTAATTGTGCAGGGAACCTTGCAATGACAGTAGTGCATACACGGAGAAAGTTTATTGAGAAAGTACTCTCTTTACACGAAAATTTTATCTCTGTGCAGATTAATTATACATTTTCTTTTTCCTCCAAACTCATTCTACTCTGCCATGCTGGTGAACAAAACATGGCAAACTTTATTTCCCATATTCCCACGCCAGATGACTTAACTATGAAATTCCACCAATAAATAGTATAAAATAATGATGGAAGATGGGAGGAGAAGAGAAAGGACTTTCTTCCTGCCTCATCCCCTTTCTCTATAGCTACTGTGGCAGGGACCCTTGGTCAAGCCTACAGTTACTGCATATATCCTCAAACTAGTTACATTAGTTCCCTGGCATCACGATTTCCTAGCTATCCTGTGCTCTTCCTATAGCAATTATTCCAGGTCACCAGGATCCTGTTTTTCCTCTTTTAGCTCCTCAATATCTATGGGAAAATATCCTGAGGCAAATCCACTCTATTTTGAATAACTAATATGGGCTCCGTTTCCCCCTTAGGATTCTAATACGGTTAAGAAAAGCTTCCAAGTGAATGGGAGGCTGTGAAAGGGGGACCATTAAAGGACCATTGAAGTCCAGAGTGATGAGAAGATTCAAAGAAAGGCTATGGCAGCGTCCTGTCCTTGGAAGCCGGAACATGGTACAGAAACAAACACGTGATAAATCCAGTGAGCCAAAGGTGCGTACCCTGAAGTTACCCACAGCAAAACAAAATTCCCTACACATCAATCGCTCAGAAAAGAGGAAGTGAAAGAAGAGTAATTACGGAAGAAAATTCTACTAAAAATTAGGCCAAAATAGGTGGGACAGAAGGACGTGAAGAACAATTTTATCTTCCTCACTTTGAGAGTGGCAACATTTACTTCATGCTTTTTAGCTTTCAAAATTGCCTTGTTTATGAAAGTTTTATGGGTAATTTAGGTGCTTTTTGCAAAACATACAGAATGCACAATGAGTTTTGGAATTCAGAGTTTTTCTCTATTAGCAACCAGTTTCTGATTCCCCTCAAAAATACACCTCAGAAATTTTGATCCCTTTAGTGACTCACACTCTCACTTTGTGAAGAATTAAATAAGAACTGAAATTTTCAAAGCTGAAGTTATTTTAATGGGCTATTGTGAATAAAGGCAATATTATTTCAAACAGTAAATGTTTAGTTACAGAAAATTGTATGATGTTTAAATTTCCTTTAGAATAAACGAAATAAATAGAATTAATATGGCAACCATGAAGGTGTATTTAAGACACAATTAGCTATAAGAAACTCACACTATAGAGTAGAACTGTTATAAGAATTCCTATTGGAACTCTGTTGAGTACTGCCAGCACAAAGAGCGTAGAACCCATCTGAAGGAACACAGTGAACAAAATCTCTGAAATCCGAGGGCATGTAGAAACCAAAAGCTGAGCTTTTCTACTTATCTCTCAGTAGTCAGGCAGACCTATTAGTTCATTATCTTGACTTATCTAGGGGCAGACTATCTAAGCAAAAGAGTTTGCTCCCTACTCATTTTAATCTTTAAAATAAAATAATAGAATTTCATATTTTTAGAAAGTTTTACTCCCTTTTCATATCACTTATCTACAATGATCCACACAGAAGCATCACTCTGGGTTAATAAATGAAAAACAAAAATATATGCTCATGGACCTAGGGCCTTAGGCATGACAACACATCACATAGATAATGCACAGGGAGTCAGGTCTGAGCAGTCAGAATCCTCAGAAATATGCTCATCAGTATGCCCAAACAGAGTTTAAGTTTCAGTTTAAAAATATTAAGTTTTGCTAAGGATATGTTCAGATATGTCAGAGGATAGATTATTTCAGCCAGATCCGAGAAAAAATTGTCCTATATTTTCAGACAAATAAAACCAAATTATTGAATCATATACCTCCCTAAGGACTTGAGCTCTTTCTTCCAAAGGAGAAATTCCACAGCGTGAAAATTCTAATCCTGTGTGACCTAGAGCTACCCTTGGAAGACTCGCATACACTGTGTATGACAACATAAAGATGTTGATGGTTATATTGCTCATCTTTCTGTCACTGGGACAAAAATCTGAAACCTACAGCTTAAATGGAAGAAATGCTTTTGGTTCATGGCTTCAGAGGTTTTATTCCATGGTTGTCAAGGTCCAAGACAGAAATCTCATGGTAGAAAGATATGGTAGAAGACAGCTGCTTACTTCAAGATGGACAGAAACAGACAGAGAAAAAAGCAGAAAGGAGGGGACTAGCAACCAGGAATTGTCCCCAAAGTGAAGCCTCCATGACCCCCACCACCACATGCACACACGCAAATGTGCATTACTCAACTCAATCAGGTTTACAGTCAAGATTGACTTCAAAATGATACTCTTCTAACTGAGAAGCAATATGGACCTTTAAAGCATAATCGTAATAAAGGAACAGTTCCAAGACCTAAGTATAGTCTTGGTGAATGGTTCTGAAATCATGATCCCTGGACCTAAAACATCAGTGTCATGATATATTTAGGTTTTTATACCAAAATATTAAGTGGTTTATAAATAGCACAAATTGATTTCTCATAGTTCTGGAGGCTGGGAAATCCAGTATCAAGATGGCAAATTTGCGACCTGGTGAGGACCTACTTCCTGATTCACAGGCTGTTTCTTGCTATGGCTGAAAAGGGAGAGGAGCTCTAATGCAGCATCTTTATAAAAGCACCAATTCCATTCATGAGTGTACCACCCTCATGATCTATTCACCTTCCAAATATTATCACATTAGGCATTAGGATTTAACATACAAATGGGAGTAACCCAAACTCAGTCCACAGCAGTTGGTATCATCTGGCAAATTCTCTGAAAAGCAAATTTGTGGACTGTACTGAATCATAAACTTTGCTAGTGGCATCCAGAAATCTCCATTTTACAAATGGGTCTATATAATTCTGGTGGGTGCTAATTTCAGAAGTTGTATGCTGATGGAACAATAAAAATTTAGGTCAAACTTGCAGTCTGCAAACTGACTTAGCAATCTGCTATGTAGTCATGATTACAGTATGTAATATGTCATAGCCTAAATTTTTTGCAAATAAAATTAAAATAATAACACCTCCCTTTTTGTTACTTCAGAATTTTAAATTATCTGATTAACCAGTAATCTTATGCTGAAATAGCAATTCAGATGGAACCTAATCGAAGAAGAGAACCAAACAAGCTTCTCATAAATGCGTTTCTAATAAAATTAAACCTCAAGAACTCCTTATTCACCTTGAGCAATGCCTGGACCATGAAACTTTAAAAATTTCAGAGACTGCCAAAAGACTCCACATGGAAAAGCCCATTCTGTAAGGATGTGGAGCATAGTTTATGCATTGAGGCAGAACTCAGGCCTCATCCATATTGCATTACTCCTTTGGAGAGTGGATGTACAAGATTTTAGGCCATAAATAATTTACTTAAAAACACCCACAGATCTTCTAAGTATTAAAGCTGTCCTTTTAAATAACCCAGACCAATGAAAACTTGCCATTGACTGCCAGCCATGCCCACACGCAAAAGCTGTTCTTTAATGCAGGCCAGATTCAAAAATGGAATTGCGCCAGCCTTCTAAGAGTAATGTCAATCCAAGAATCAGGATTTTTCTTATGCTCTCCTAGAGTCTAGAGTATTTCTGAACCTCACCTTAGATCTATTCAATGTCATCTATAGCACATCTAATCTAGCTACTATATACCTTCAGAAGTCCATCTTTCAGAAT
This sequence comes from Cuniculus paca, assembly GCA_004365215.1. Lineage (NCBI taxonomy): Eukaryota > Metazoa > Chordata > Mammalia > Rodentia > Cuniculidae > Cuniculus > Cuniculus paca. The sequence goes on from RJWT010034191.1 coordinate 12,371, forward strand.
TCTGTGCATAATTCCAGCAGATCTCCCTGACCCCACAGGGAATAGATAAACTGTTTCTTGTCACCACAGTGGAAGGAAGGAAGGAAAGTAGGAAACGATACAGATTTTCCTCTTGGAGGTGGGAGGTTCAGATCTGATGGATTTCAGGAGTTCCAGTAGCCAAGAAAGGGAAAGTGTACCTCTTCTAAGGAAATTTCTGTGTGCTTCTGAACTATAAATGACCCACTTTTATTTGAAGCCCTTAAGTGAAAAGAGAATCCTGGCAGTAAGAATATTTAGGACTATAGAATCTAACTATGATGTCCCCCAAAGCCCTAGAATCTGTTCATCTGTTTGGCAGTCCATTAAGCTATCTTTGAAAGGTTCCAAAGTCAGGGAATTCCCATTCATTCATGAAATCTAAGAACTTCAGTTTGTTTATGGATCTTGTAATATGTGTGAAAGTACCAATGATTAACTTACGTGTTTCTATGGAAGTCAGGTAGACCAGGAACCCTATAAATTCTTTTCCTATCTGGCAAAAGCCACCAGTCATTAAGTATAAGGCTGTGTGTACCTCCAGAAGCAGAGTCTAAGCTACTGTGCTACACCCAAGTCTAGTGAAGAGGTGAAGTCTGGCCTCTGAGTTCACTGATTATGCCCTGATTACCTCCTAGAAATATTTACCTCCTATGGGAAACTTCTTCATACGGCTACCTCAGGGAGACTATGACTTCAAAGACTACTGGCAACATTGGAATTTATGATAGAGTTATCAGGGATCCATAACCTTTCTGGAGCAAGTAGAGAATGTCACTTGGCCTCTCAGCTTAGAGCAAAAACCACCAGTCATTAAGTATGCGTATCAGGTTTAATGATGACTGTGGAGGTCTTGAAGTTGACTCAAGGGTTCACAAATCAATCCCGGTGAAGTTGATGCTGTCTAGAATTGGGCTCAAACTTGCAATTATAGATTGTGTTGTGGCTACATCCAGAGCACATCGGTTTTGTGATTCCTAGAAATTTATCTTACTAATGACTTCCCTAGGATACAGAAAAAAAGCCATATATATAACAACTACTAGGATCAGCCTATTTGTGTTACTGAAACAGAATTTGGATGAGATTTTGGACAAGATTCTTGGAAAACGCTGTCTTTATGCAAAGAGTCATGATATGACTGAATGTATTAATCTCAAGAGGTTGGTGTTGGTGGGTTATACTACAAAAAAAACAAACAAGAAAATCAAAGTGCTCAAGGACTCATTACATGAACAAGTAAGCCACTGGAAAATCTCATAGTCCCTTCAGTGGGACATCCATGGAATTTACTCAAGACACATACCATGGACTAAATATTTTGTCCTCCAAAATTTATGTGTTGACAATCACT